>CM069137.1:100523645-100753645 GCA_035221665.1 Okamejei kenojei | reverse complement strand
CCCGTTACCTGCGTGAGTTTTCTCCGAGATGTTCGGTTTCCTTCCACACTCCAAAGGCGTACAGGTTTGCAGGTTAATTGGCTTGGTGTATGTGTAAATTGTCCCTAGTGTGTGTGTGTGTGTGTGTAGGGTAGTGTTAACGTGCGGGGATCGCTGGTCGTTGCAGACTCGGTGGGCCGAAGAGCCTGTTTCCGTGCTGTATCTCTCAACTAAACTAAACTATTCACCAAAAATTAATTTCTAGCAGCAAATGAAAACCTGTGCATTCAAAGTGAGCTCTAACGTACATCCCATCTTGCATTAATTGGCAGCAAAGTATGTGCAGCAGAATTTTATTTCCCACATGAAAGTTGTGGCCTTAACCTAATAAAAAATTAATCTAGTTTCCCCTCTTAAATACTGTACGTTTTTCTGCTATTTTTACAGAAAAATGCTGAAAGAAAAAATGATCAATGAAAATGACAAAGAATAGAAATGTCGTCATTCATCACCATTCTTGCTCGAGATCGCATTTTGGAAAATGTGCCTCACTTTCAGAGCTGGTCTCAAAATGGCGAGAAACTAGACTGCCCTCTACTGCTCAGGAGTTAAGGCATGGTGTTATGACAACAAAACCCATCCCGTTTAATATTTAAAATATGGATGTTGTTTTGATTAGTACTTACAGTAATCTGGCACCAAACACAGTGTAGACCGGTGAGACCCTGGTAACATTTAATGCTTTTGTGGCATTTATCGCATTTAGTTTGTGAGTTTCCTTCCACCCAAACATGCTGCATAGCCTTGGTAGGAAGGGGAAAACAACATTAAAATAGCTCCAAAATATTTCTCAAGATCGGTTAAGCAGTTTAAATCAAAGACACACTGAGAATATGTAATAATATCCAAATTAATAAAAAAACACTCCACTGACATCAGCAAGGGCAATAATTTTAGAATGTCATGTCCAAAAATAATCTGCAAAATACCATCTTCTCAAAAGTCATTCATAATGTTTATGTTTGGCTTTCAGGTCAACTTTAAACGTCGAGGCTTTGAAAACACACACACTCATTTTGAGCAGTCTGTAAAAGTGTGAATTGGAGAGGGACTGTAAACCCAAACTCATAATTCGGCCTCTTGAGCAAGATTGAGGTTGATGGCAGTGTTACTTTGGACTTGACCAATACATACTGTAAGATCCTAAGAAAGCTTCGACCCTCTAGCCTTCTCCGCCACGCAGTACTTCAGCTCCACTTCCCCGTACCACCTTCATTGTCTTCAATTCCTGCACCTCTCAAAATCAATCCATCTTCCTGGAATAGCTTCAGGTAGTCAGCAACAGAGCCTCCAAACATTCACTCCCCTCTGGGTGAAGATTTTTCCTGTCATCTTAGTTTTGGATGGCAGACCCCTTCATTAGTAATGATTAGTAAGGATGCATTAGTGATAATCTTTCAAAACTCTTTAGATTCTGGAGTAGTTCCTGAGGATTGGCGGGTAGCAAATGTAACCCCTCTTTTTAAGAAGGGAGGGAGAGAGAAAACGGGGAATTACAGACCAGTTAGTCTAACATCGGTAGTGGGGGAACTGCTAGAGTCAGCTATTAAAGATGGGATAGCAGCACATTTGGAAAGTGGTGAAATCATTGGACAAAGTCAACATGGATTTACGAAAGGTAAATCATGTCTGACGAATCTTATGGAATTTTTCGAGAATGTAACTAGTAGCGTGGATAAGGGAGAAAGAACCAGTGGATGTGTATATCTAGACTTTCAGAAGGCTTTCAACAAGTTCCCACATAAGAGATTAGTATACAAACTTAAAGCATACGGCATTAGGGGTTCAGTATTGATGTGGATAGAGAACTGGCTGGCAAACAGGAAGCAAAGAGTAGGAGTAAACGGGTCCTTTTCACAATGGCAGGCAGTAACTAGTGGGGTACCGCAGGGCTCGGTGCTGGGACCCCAGCTATTTACAATGTATATTAATGATTCTGGATGAGGGAATTGAAGGCAATACCTCCAAGTTTGCGGATGACACGAAGCTGGGGGGCAGTGTTAGCTGTGAGGAGGATGCTAGGAGACTGCAAGGTGACTTGGATAGGCTGGGTGAGTGGGCAAATTTTGGCAGATGCAGTATAATGTGGATAAATGTGAGGTTATCCACTTTGGTGAGAAAAACAGGAAAGCAGACTATTATCTAAATGGTGGCCGATTAGGTAAAGGGGAGATGCAGCGAGACCTGGGTGTCATGGTACACCAGTCATTGAAAGTAGGCATGTAGTGCAGCAGGCAGTGAAAAAAGCGAATGGTATGTTAGTGTTCATAGCAAAAAGGATTTGAGTATAGGAACAGGGAGGTTCTACTTCAGTTGTACAGGGTCTTGGTGAGACCACACCTGGAGTATTGCGTACAGTTTTGGTCTCCAAATCTGAGGAAGGACATTATTGCCATAGAGGGAGTGCAGAGAAGGTTCACCAGACTGATTCCTGGGATGTCAGGACTGTCTTATGAGAAAGACTGGATAGACTCAGTTTATACTCTCTCGAATTTAGAGATTGAGAGGGGATCTTATAGAAACTTACAAAATTCTTAAGGGGTTGGACAGGCTAGATGCAGGAAGATTGTTCCCGATGTTGGGAAGTCCAGGACAAGGGGTCACAGCTTATGGATAAGGGGGGAAATCCTTTAAGACCGAGATGAGGAAGACTTTTTTCACACAGAGAGTGGTGAGTCTCTGGAACTCTCTGCCA
The DNA here is from genome assembly GCA_035221665.1 of Okamejei kenojei. NCBI lineage: Eukaryota > Metazoa > Chordata > Chondrichthyes > Rajiformes > Rajidae > Okamejei > Okamejei kenojei. The sequence goes on along the minus strand of CM069137.1, from coordinate 100,750,911 downwards.
CAGAGGGTAGTTGAGGCCAGTTCATTGGCTATATTTAAGAGGGAGTTAGATGTGGCCCTTGTGGCTAAGGGGATCAGAGGGTATGGAGAGAAGGCAGGTACGGGATACTGAGTTGGATGATCAGCCATGATCATATTGAATGGCGGTGCAGGCTCGAAGGGCCGAATGGCCTACTCCTGCACCTAATTTCTATGTTTCTATGTTTCATTGCGACTCTGACCTCTGATTCTGGACACTCAACCCTGTCAAGCCCAACATGACTCTTGTATGTTTCAATGAGAACTCCTCTTTTCTTCTGAATTTGTGGGTATAGACCAGACCACTTAAACTCTCCTCGCATAACAATCCCACCACTAGGCACTAATATGGTGAATAAACCTTATTATTTTCTATGTGTCCTACCAACAGTTCCAACACTACCTCTGTTGCCACCCACTTTAAAACCCTGGGATTTCAGCACCATTCAGTTGCATTAATGTGGAAAATGTGAGGTTATCCACTTTGGTGGCAAAAACAGGAAGGTAGACTATTATTTGAATGGTGACCGATTAGGAAAAGGGGAGATGCAGCGAGACCTGGGTGTCATGGTACACCAGTCATTGAAAGTAGGCATGCAGGTGCAACAGGCTGTGAAGAAAGCAAATGGTATGTTGGCATTCATAGCAAAAGGATTTGAGTACAAGAGCAGGGAGGTTCTACTGCAGTTGTACAGGGTCTTGGTGAGGCCACACCTGAAGTATTGCGTACAGTTTTGGTCTCCTAATCTGAGGAAAGACATTCTTGCCATAGAGGGAGTACAGAGAAGGTTCACCAGACTGATTCCTAGGATGGCAAGACTTCCATATGAAGAAAGACTGGATAGACTTGGCTTGTACTCGCTGGAATTTAGAAGATTGAGGGGTGATCGTCATAGAGATTACAAAATTCTTAAGGGGTTGGACAGGCTAGATGCAGGAAGATTGTTCCCGATGTTGGGGAAGTCCAGGACAAGGGGTCAGAGTTTAAGGATAAGGGGGAAGTCTTTTAGGACCGAGATGAGAAAATCGTTTTTCACACAGAGAGTGGTGAATCTGTGGAATTCTCTGCCACAGAAGGTAGTTGAGGCCAGTTTGTAGGCCATATTTAAGAGGGAGTTGGATGTGTGGCCCTTGTGGCTGAAGGGATCAGGGGGGTATGGAGAGAAGGCAGGTACAGGATACTGAGTTGGATGATCAGCCATGATCATATTGAATGGCGGTGCAGGCTCGAAGGGCCGAATGGCCTACTCCTGCACCTAATTTCTATGTTTCTATGTTTCTATGTTTTAATTTCTCCAATATGAGGTTGTTCTACTGTTGCAAAGTTCTTTCTGGTCATTCTTCACCTTTGACCTGCACTCCTTGACTATTTCTGGGAGTCATAGAGTGATACAGTCTGGAAACAGGCCCTTCGGCCCAACTTGCCCACACCGGCCAACATGTCCCAGCTACACTAGTCCCACCTGCCTGCGCTTGGTCCATATCCCTCCAAACCTGTCCTATCCATGTACCTGTCTAACTATTTCTTAAACATTGGGATAGTCCCAGCCTCAACTACCTCCTCTGGCAGCTTGTTCTATACACCCACCACCCTTTGTGTGAAATAGTTATCCCTCAGATTCCTATTAAATCTTTTCCTCTTCACCTTGAACCTATGGTCCTCGATTCCCCTACTCTGGGGGCAAGAGATTCTGTGCATCGACCCAATCTATTCCTCTCATGATTTTATACACCTCTATAAGATCACCCCTCATCCTCCTGTGTTCCATGGAATAGAGGCCCAGCCTACTCAACCTCTCCCTGTAGCCCAATCTTCTTCTGCAAGGACAGACACACAATATTTGTTTCATTTTTCCACCTTGCACTGTTTCTTGTTACAGGTTCAACAGGCTGCCCACTGGACTGCAATCTGACATGGCAACAGTGGGGCTGCCAAATAGCTCCAGTTCATGTCCAACCCATTGTAACAATGTGGTCAAGGTTTTAAAAATCCTGTCCCAAATTAGCCAGAGAACAGTGCTGAACTACTATCCACCTCTTTGGTGACCCTCAGACTATCCTTGATCGGACTTTGCTGGCTTTATCTTGCTCTGGGGGTCAAGGAAAGAACGTTCACGTCGCGGCCCTGTTTCCACCAATCTTTCCACCATTATCCATAAGAAGCACAAGAAACTCAAGATGCCATTGCATGCAGATGCCAAGCAGTGTGTTCAGCTCTGGCTGAACAATTTCTAACCTTTTGATGTGGACTCGATAAGAAGACATTGCACTAAACATTATTCCCTTACAATGTATTTATACACTGTATGCGGCTCCATTGTAATTATGTAATGTCTTTCCGCTGAATGGTTAGCACGCAACAAGAGCTTTTCACTGCAGCTCGGTACACATGACAATAAGCTAAACTAAACATTCATTACAAAGTATCCGCATTAAATATCTTTCGACTGAGCAGCGTGACTACATCTGTGTCCGAGAAAGTTGCAAATACAGTGCCCTCCACAATGTTTGGGACAAAGACCCATCATTTATTTACTTCCCTCTGTACTCCACAATTTGAGATTTCTAATAGAAAAAAAAATCACATGTGGTTAAAGTGCACATTGTCAGATTTTAATAAAGGCCATTTTGGTTTCACCATGTAGAAATTACAACAGTATTTATACATAGTTCCCCCATTTCAGGGCACCATCATGTTTGGGACACAGCAATGGCATGTAAATTAAAGTAGGCATGTTTAGTATTTTGTTGCATATCCTTTGCATGCAATGACTGCTTGAAGTCTGCGATTCATGGACATCACCAGTTGCTGGGTGTCTTCTCTGGTGATGCTCTGCCAGGCCTGTATTGCAGCCATCTTTAGCTTATGCTTGTTTTGGGGGGCTAGTCCCCTTCAGTTTTCTCTTCAGCATATAAAAGGCATGCTCAATTGGGTTCAGATCGGGTGATTGACTTGGCCACTCAAGAATTGACCATTTTTTAGCTTTGAAAAACTCTTTGTTGCTTTAGCAGTATGTCTGGGATCATTGTCTTGGATATCGAACCGGATGGCATCACCCTGCTGCAGGCGTAACTGGCCACTGCGCCTGGAGGGCGTTACATACCTTCTGCTGCCTCAAACGCAAGAGGAAGAAGTCCCAAACATTATGAAGCGCACTGTAAATCATTTCAAAGATTGGTGAAAGAGAGACAGTTCAGAAGTCTAGCATATTATATTTCGAGGCTTGTGCTGGAAAGTTTCTTCAAGGTTTTTACTTAAAGAAGTGATCTTGTGTTCAAGGTAACACTTTGAGCAAGGCTTCACTGCAGCACTGGAAACCTTGTCAGATTTCAAGAGTCAGGAGTTTATTGCCATATGTCCCAGATAGAACAATGAAACAACATTAAGATACAAGTTCTGCAGGTATTATGGATGCACAGGAAAAAGGTACTTACATTAGTATTTCTCTTGGATTTAACATATGTGCTTATACATGAAGCAATCTCTTTGGAGACACATCGCTCATGGACCGTGTATTTGCAAACTGGAAACAAAAGGAAGGTCAAACATTTTCGATACGATACGATAGAACTTCATTTATCCCAGGAGGGAAATTGGTCTGCCAACAGTCATGAAACACAAAATACATGAAACATGAAATTAAAGTGACGAGTGGGAAGTCCAGGATTGGGGATGTACAAAGATTGGGGAGGGGGAGAGGGGGAGGGGGGAGGGGGTTGGAGTCAGTCTCAGTCGACCCCACGACAGAAGGGGGAGGAGTTGTACAGTTTGATAGCCACAGGGAAGAAGGATCTGGCGTTCTGTGCTGCATCTTGGCGGAACCAGTCTGTTGCTGAAGGTGCTCCTCAGGTTGACCAGTGAGTCATGGAGGGGGTGAGCTGTATTGTCCAGGATGGTCCGCAGTTTGAGGAGTACCCTCCCCTCCAGCCTTCTTGGTGAGTTTGTCAATTCTGTTGGGGTCCGCACCCTTAGCCCTGCTGCCCCAGCACACGGCTGTTCTTGTTCTTTATGCACTTCTCCTAATATAGGATTATACTCTAATATAGTTAATATGAATCTACTTAATTTAATTAATCTGAAATTGTGTATCCTGCACCATTGTTTAATTTGCATTTTTGGAAACTAAGATTGTTTTGAGCAAATAATTTGTCATTAACATACTGCATACACTGGTTTATATTTGAGGTGTATAAAATCATGAGATGAATAGATCAGGTAGATGCACTGAGTGAGTGTCTTGCCCAGGGTATGTGAATCGAGGAACAGAGGGCATAGGTTTAAGGTGAAGGGGAAAAGATTTAATAGGAGACTGAGGGATAACGTTTTCACAGAAATGGGTGGCGGGTGTATGGAACGAGCTGCCGGAGGACGTAGTGAGGCTGGGACTATCCAAACATTTAAGAAAGTCAGACAGGTACATGGATAGGACAAGTTTGGAGGGATATGGACCAAATGCGGGCAGGTGGGACAGGGGTAGCTGGGACATGTTGGCTGGTGTGGGCAAGTTGGGCCGAAGAGCCTGTTTCCACGCTGTCTCACTCCATTACTCTACTGGGTCAATCTAAACAAGCAGTCATTCTATAACAGAAGTAAACTGTGGAGCACCAAGGACAATGACCTATTCTCACCCAGCATTTGTTAAAAACCCTCCCATTAATGGCTGGGGTATTGCCTTCTTCACTTCAAATCCCCTTTCATAGATTCCCTATAAATATCTGTAGTTTGGAGGGTTTTTTACACTCTAGATCCATAGGGTACATTGTTCCAGCTCGCTCGTGTAAGTGGACCTCTTGAATTCTAAGAAGCAAAGGTGGACACAAAAAGCTGGAGTAACTCAGCGGGACAGGCAGCATCTCTGGAGAGAAGGGATGGGTGACGTTCCAGGTCGAGACCCTTCTTCAGGCTGAGAGTCAAAGGAGAGGGAGACCCAAGATATGGAAGGGTAAGGTGTAAAAACGGGTGATCAAAAGGGGGGTGACGATCAAGGAAAACATAGAATAGAGCATCGTTAGCCAGGGGAAGGGCAGCAAAGCATACAGCGATAAAATATAATCAGGAGGACAGTCAGACTGGTCGTAGAACTAGGATGGGGGAGGGATGGGGAGAGAGAGAAAGCACGGGTTAGTTGAAGTTAATGAAGTCAATATTCAGACTGCTGAGTTGTAAGCTGTAACCAAAAGTATATTTATCTGTCCATAGGTAGACAAAAATGCTGGAGAAACTCAGCGGGTGAGGCAGCATCTATGGAGAGAAACTCAGCGGGTGAGGCAGCACCTATGGAGGCGACGTTTCAGGTCGAGGACCGTTCGTCAGACTGCATATACAGTGGCTTGCAAAAGTATTCATACCCCTTGAACTTTTCCACATTTTGTCATGTTACAACCACAAACGTAAATGTATTTTATTGGGATTTTATGTGATAGACCAACACAAAGTGGCGCATAATTGTGAAGTGGAAGGAAAATGATACATGGTTTCCAAATTTTTTTACAAATAAGAAACTGAAAAGTGTGACGTGCAAAAGTATTCAGCCCCCCTGAGTCAATACTTTGTAGAACCACCTTTTGCTGCAATTACAGCTGCAAGTCTTTTGGGGTTATGTCTCTACCAGCTTTGCACATCTAGAGACTGAAATGTTTGCCCATTCTTCTTTGCAAAATAGCTCAAGCTCAGTCATATTGGATGGAGAGCGTCTGTGAATAGTAATTTTCAAGTCTTGCCAGAGATTCTCAATTGGATTTAGTTCTGGACTTTGACTGGGCCATTCTAACATGAATATGCTTTGATCTAAACCATTCCATTGTAGCTCTGGCTGTATGTTTAGGGTCGTTGTCCTGCTGGAAGGTAAACCTCTGCCCCAGTCTCAAGTCTTTTGCAGCTTTTCTTCCAAGCTTGCCCTGTATTTGGCCCCATCCATCTTCACAAGAACTCTGACCAGCTTCCCTGTCCCTGCTGAAGAAAAGCATCCCCACAGCATGATGCTGCCACCACCATGTTTCACAGTGGGGATGGTGTGTTCAGGGTGATGTGCAGTGTTAGTTTTCCGCCACACATAGCGTTTTGCATTTAGGCCAAAAACTTCAATTTTGGTCTCATCAGACCAGAGCACCTTCCTCCACATGTTTTCTGTGACCCCCCACATGGCTTGTGGCAAACTGCAAATGGGACTTCTTATGGCTTTGTTTCAACAATGGCTTTCTTCTTGCCACTCTTCCATAAAGGCCCGATTTGTGGAGTGCACGACTAATAGTTGTCCTGTGGACAGATTCTCCCACTTGAGCTGTGGATCTCAGCAGCTCCTCCAGAATTACCATGGACCTCTTGGCTGCTTCTCTGATTAATGCTCTCCTTGCCTGGCCTGTCAGTTTAGGTGGATGGTAGGTTTGCAGTTGTGCCATACTCTTTACATTTTCGGATGATGGATTGAACAGTGCTCCGTGAGATGTTCAAAGCTTGGGATATTTTTTTATAACCTAACCCTGCTTTAAACTTCACCACAACTTTATCCCTGACCTGTTCTGGTGTGTTCTTGGGCCTCCATGATGCTGTTTGTTCACTAATGTTCTTTAACAAACCTCTGAGGCCTTCACAGAAACAGCTGTATTTATACTGAGATTAGATTACACACAAGTGGACTCTATTTACTAATTAGGTGACTTCTGAAGGCAATTGGTTGCACTGGATTTTATTTAGGGGTATCAGAGTAAAGGGGGCTGAATACTTTTGCACACCACACTTTTCAGTTTTTTATTTGTAAAAAAATTTGAAAACCATGTATCATTTTCCTTCCACTTCACAATTATGCGCCACTTTGTGTTGGTCTATCACATAAAATCCCAATAAATACATTTACGTTTGTGGTTGTAACATGACAAAATGTGGAAAAGTTCAAGGGGTAACTTTTTGCAAGCTACTGTATCTCTTCAAATTTAGTTAAATAACTTTCATCATTTAACAAGCTTCCTGATCAAGCTACTTATCTGGCTGTGAAATATTAGTTTACCAGACCATGGTCCTCTGTGTAAAAATATAATATAGAAACACAACGACTTATTCTCATCTATGTATCCGTAACAACAGGATCACTGATTTCCCTTGTAGCTCAACTAGCTCACACTGATTTCTGTCTTGATGCAAAGTGCATCAAATTAATTTTTAAATACCCCAAGTTTCCGATTGAGACTCTTCTTCAGACTGAGAGTCAGGTGAGAAGGAGACACAGAGATATGGAAGGGGCTCAACCCGAAACATCACCCATTCGTTTTCTCCAGAGATGCTGTCTGACCCGCTGAGTTACTCCAGCTTTTTGTGAATGTCTTCGGTTTAAACCAGCATCTGCGGTTCCTTCCTCTCCGTTAGAAATAGTTTTTCACTCAACTCGCGTAAGTTAGCACTTGACTGCATAAGTTATCAACAACAGCATCTGTCTGCATCTGTCGGCTTCTAAAGATAAATGCGCTGCATCTATAGAACGAAGGAAATAGGCAAGGTTTTGGGTCGAAACCCTTCTTCGACCCGAAACGTTGCCTATTTCTTTGCTCCATAGATGCTGCATCACCCGCTGAGTTTCTCCAGCATTTTTGTCTGCTTTAAATATCTGATCTGTTTATTTTTCACGAACAATTTATATGACGAATTTCCCTTCCAAGAATAATTTCCTTCACTATTGCATGTTTAATGTGACTTACAACAATTCTGAAGATAATAAAGTCATGCTTAAATAGCACTTCTTAAAATAAAATTACAATGATATATTTGTAAGAGCTTTGCTAAAATATTAATATCAAGCTCTTGAGATCAATTCAGAGAGCAGATAGTAGGTTGGCAAGTGTATTTTAGGTTGGCTGTCGAAAAAAATTGTGTGCTCTGTTCAATGAAAAGTATTTGAAAGAAGAGATAGACTTGGAAATTGGAGAGCAAGGGGATCGCCGGAGAGTGAGCAGGGCCAACAAACAATGGACAATAGACAATAGGTGCAGGAGTAGGCCATTCGGCCCTTCGAGCCAGCACCGCCATTCAATGTGATCATGCCTGATCATCCCCAATCAGTACCCCGTTCCTGCCTTCTCCCCATATCCCCTGACTCCGCTATCTTTAAGAACCCTATCTAGCTCGCTCTTGAAAGTATCCAGAGAACCGGCCTCCACCGCCCTCTGAGGCAGAGAATTCCACAGACTCACCACTCTCCGTAAGAAAAAGTGTTTCCTTGTCTCTGTTCAAAATGGCTTACCCCTTATTCTTAAACTGTGGCCCCTGGTTCTGGTCTCCCCCAACATCGGGAACATGTTTCCCGGCTCTAGTGTGTCCAAACCCTTAATAATCTTATATGTTTCAATAAGATCCCCTCTCATCCTAAACTCCAGAGTATACAAGCCCAGCCGCTACATTCTTTCAGCATATGACAGTCCCGCCATCCGGGGAATTAACATTGTAAACCTACGCTGCACTCCCTCAATAGCAAGAATGTCCTTCCTCAAATAAGGGGACCAAAACTGCACACAATACTCCAGGTGTGGTCTCACTGGGGCCCTATACAACTGCAGAAGGACCTCTTTGTTCCTATACTCAACTCCTCTTGTTATAAAGGCCAACATGCCATTTGCTTTCTTCACTGCCTGCTGTACCTGCATGCTTACTTTCATTGACTGATGAACAAGGACCCCCAGATCCCATTGTACTTCCCCTTTTCCCAATTTGACACCATTTAGATAGTAATCTGCCTTCCTGTTTTTGCCACCAAATTGGATAACCACACATTTATCCACATTAAACTGCATCTGCCATGCATCTGCCCACTCCCCCATCCCATCGGAGAGAGAGGAGATCCACTGAGAACAAAGGGGGGGGGGACCTGGAGTGGGGGGGCTGCTGCTACGTGCGACAGCAGGCTGTGGGTAGGACTGTTTGGTGAACTTTTGTAACTTTATGATTTTACCAGGTTGAATCATTGAATTTTGCAGCTATGCAATGCAGCATCTGCACACAATACCTAATATTTCAAGCGTTCAGGGCATATGGGGAGAGAAACGCCGTGATCATTTGAACTGATTATTATTTTATTAGGTATTAGACCTGGCCATCACCAGCAGTTGAGCTCATCAGGAAAGCTCTTATGCTGGGAACAAATCTTTAGAAAATCCCTAAATTTCCTTACATGGGAAAATAATATTTGAAATGAAATTATCAGATCATTAAAATCGTGCGTAGACAAAAATGCTGGAGAAACTCAGTGGGTGAGGCAGCATCTATGGAGAAAATCGTATCACATTTTTACCAAATTATATCAACAAATAACATACGGACTAAATGTTTTTTTTAAATCAGAGCATGCAGCCATTAGGTGCTCTCACAGCTGGAGATGAATTCCTCCGTCATCTGTCCACATTGGGGAAATTTGGACATCCTTCAAAACGGAACAGGCAGGTACTGTTAAAGCATATCCACATGGAAATGATCCCATTACGCTATTAATGTCTCCAATTTTAGACTCCTGTATATCGGCGAGGTCAAGCGCAGGCTTGCCGATCGTTTTGCCGAACGCCTCCGCGCAGTCAGCCTTGATCTCCCGGTTGCCAAACACTTCAACTTCCCTTCCCTTTCCCACACTGACCTTTCTGTCCTGGGCCTCCTCCATTGTCAGAGTGAGGCTCAGCACAAATTGAAGGAACAGCACCTCATATTTCACTTGGGCAGCTTACACCCTCAGCAGCGTGAATATTAATTTCTCTAACTTCTAGTAACCCTTGCTTTCCCTCTCTCTCCATCCCTCCCCCACCCTAGTTCTACTAGTTTCACTGTCCTCCTGATTAATTTTACTGGTTGTCTGCCTCGTTGTCACCTTCCCGTCAGCTAACAATGAACCATTCTATATTTCCTTATCATCATCTTTGATCTGTCATTTTCACACCTTATCGTTCCATATCTCTGTCTACCTCTCCCCGACTCTCAGTCTGAAGAAGGGTCTCGATTTGAAACGTCACCCATTCCGTCTCTCCAGAGATGCTGCCTGTCCCACTGAGTTACTCCAGCATTTTGTGTCTATCTACTATTGTGAAGGCTCTGGTTTGATTTTGCAACATGCAACGCCTCTCGCTTATCTGAATTAAACTCCATTATCCATTCCTCGGCCCATCTCCCACCTGGTCAAGACCCCATTATAATTTTTGTTAACCATCTTCACTATCTGCGATACCACCTGTTTTGGTGACATCTGCAAACTACAGGGCCTGTCCCACTTGGGCGTCATTTGCATGTCACGCAGATGGCGCGCAAAGATTTTGTACATCCCAAAATCCTGGGGCGCCGCGCGCGACCGCGAGTCACTGCCTACGTCACCACGCACCATGCACGCGTAAAATGCGCACCATGCGTGCATCACGTGCGCGTCACGACACGCGAACCGTGCGTCGTGACGCGTAAATGACGCCCATGTGGGACAGGCCCTTAACTAATGAAGCCTTGTGCATTCTCATCCAAGTCGTCGAGAGAGTTGGCAAACACCAAAGCGCCCAGCACCAATCGCTGAGGGACGCCGCCAGTCCCTCGACTCCAGTCCGAAGTCACAGGCATCCAGTCCATGGAAATGTCGGGAAGAAGGATGTGGATGGACGTGCAGGCAGGGGAAATTAATTGAACTTGGCATCAAGTCTGGCGCGGACATTGTGAGCCAAAGGGCCTGTTCCTCTGTTGTACTGTTCTACAGTGCGTGTTCTAAATCACAGACTCATTGTAATGGTGTATGCTGCAATATATTTACTTACATGAACAGCAGAGGCCTTGTTTTCTAACACCCAGTAGAATATTCAGGCAGAAGTTGCAGTAGGCAGGCTTGTTAAAGTGTTTTAATCGCCACGCATGTTGGCCGTCATCTTTCACATTCTGCAGTCAGTGGAAAAATACAAAACTAATTTGACAGCATAAAATGAAGCATACTTCATTGAAATGACACGTTCTTTACTTAACCAACAAGAACATTATATCTTCATCAAATAGTAAAACACTAAAGAGATGATGCACATCAACGCCTTAGGAACCAAACAGCAAATTCCAACTGTTACTCATTCCAAATCTTCGTCACTCATTGTATTTCCTCTTCACCACTGGTTCATTTACCTTGGTCACTAATCTCTTATTGCCTCTTTTATTCTACCAGTTTCAATTTTACTGTGCAAATGAGATTGTTTACTTTAGTTTAGTGTAGAGATACAGTGCAGAAACAGGCCCTTCGGTCCACTAAGTCCACACTGACCAGCGATCCCAGCACACTTACGCTATCCTACACACACTAGGGACAATTTACAATTATACCAAACCAATTAGCCTGCAAACCTGCACGTCTTTGGAGTGTGGAAGGAAACCAGAGACCCCGGAGAAATCCCACACAGGTCACGGGGAGAACGTACAAACTCTGTACAGACAGCTCCTGTAGTCAGGACTGAACCCAGGTCTCCGGCACTGTAATGCCCCTGTCCCACTTAGGAAACCTGAACAGAAACATCTGGAGACCAACCCAAGGTTTCCGTGAGTCGCCAGAGGTTTTGGTCACTCGCCTGGAACGCCTCGAGCTGGATCGACTGAAGCGTGAGCTGCATCTACCGACCACACACACACACACACACACACACACACACACACACACAGCGAAGGTGGGGGCCAGGGAGAGCGGAGGAGCGCTGTCTGTGCGATGAAGAGGAAGGTAAACGGCTGCCAAAAAAAACGTTTAGAGAGCGCGGCGGGAGGGGGGGGGGGAAGAAAGGGAGAGAGAAGGGGAGAGAGAAGGGGAGAGAGAAGGGGAGAGAGAAGGGGAGGAGAAGGGGAGAGAGAAGGGGAGAGAGAAGGGAGGGAGAAGGGGAGAGAGAAGGGGAGATAGAAGGGGAGAGAGAAGGGGAGAGAGAAGTGGAGAGAGAAGGGGAGAAAAGGGGGGGCAGAAGGAGTGGAGACAGTTTTAAGGTTTAATAAAGTTAGCAGGCATTTTGCCTACTGGCGGGTCTTCTAGGTCGTGAAACTCCAATGAGCCAATCAAAATGGCCGGTCAGCGAAGGAGATGGCCTTCGACTGCCTGTAAGTAAATAGCGACCCCACTCCACCGGCTTCGACCAAACGGCAACCTATTTTTAGTTGAGGCCGGTTTTGATTATGTTGAAACAATCAAAGCAACCTAGAAGAAGCCTCGACCACGCGGAAACCACTTTCAACCATTAGGGAGAGTGACCAAAACCTCCGGCGACCTCATGGAAACCTTGGGTCGCGGGCAAGGTCACCAGAGGTTTCCGTTCAGGTTTCCTAAGTGGGACAGGGGAATAAGGCAGCAACTATGCCACTGTGCCACCGTGCTGCCCTTAATGGCATTTAACAGCATATTTAACTCAAAATGAAGTTATTATTTGAACTTGGCTGCTGCTGCTCATCTAAAGTTCAATTAAATTTGTTGGATACGTATTGATTTGGCAAAATTAAGCTGAATTTCTCTTTTAATTCGCGAGAGATTGCCCCATCGTTTGCCCTGGATTTACTGTGTTCATTCTGTTCTCTTTTATTTTGAATAATAGAGCATGATTTTTTTTAATTCTTTCACATTTTCGAGTTTTATTTTTTATAAATATTAAATGGACAGCAAGTATTTCCTGAGTGAGGTCATGGGCCGTAGGAGCAGAATTAGGCCAATCGGCCCAACAAGTCTACTCCGCCATCCAATCACGGCTGATCTATCTCTTGCTCCTAAACCCATTCTCCTGCCTTTTCCCCATAGCCCCTGACACCCATACTAATTAAGAATCTATCTATCTCTGCCTTAAAAAATAATTGACTTGGCCTCCACAGCTGTCTGTGGCAAAGAATTCCACAGATTCACCACCCTCTGACTAAAGAAATTCCTCCTTATCTCCTTCCTAAAGGAACGTCCTGTCATTCTGAGTATGACCTCTGGTACTAGCCTCTCCCACTAGTGGAAACATCTTCTCCACTTCCACTCTATCCAAGCCTTTCACTAACTGTAACAAAGTAAGAAAGGCACCCATTTAATAGCTTGTTCAATGTTTCAGGTAAAATTGGTTTACAATCAATAATGGACCTTTTTTATGGTGATTGCTGTAAAATGAAAAAGACAGCAAGTATTTCCCCAAACGGGATCCCATCGTCATCGCTTGTCACAAATTAGTGTTACGGGCGGCACGGTGGCGCAGCGGTAGAGCTGCTGCCTCACGGTGCCAGAGACACTGGTTCGATCCTGACTGCGGGTGCTGTCTGTACGGAGTTTGTACGTTCTGCCCGTGGATTTTCTCCACGATCTTCAGTTTCCTCCCACACTCCAAGGTTTGTAGCTTAATTGGCTTGGTTATAAATGTAAAATTGTCCCTAGTGGGTGCAGGGTAGAGTTAATGTGCGGGGATCGCTGGGGGGTGCGGACTCGATGGGATGAAGATCCCGTTTCTCTAAACTAGACTAAACTAAACTAAACGGCTCATGAATAGCGAAATGGCAAGGATCTGATACTTTGCTTTTCTGTTGTTGGTTTGGGGATCACATCTGGACATAATAGCAGCTGTGGATGCTGTCAGGCTCAATACGATCCTCACTTATCATCTCATGAGAAAGGTAGCATCTCTGTTCGGCAGATCAGTAATATATTGGCTAACTTGGGTCTCAAACTCTCAACCTGCTGACTCAAAAGCCTTGAGATCCACCAGTGAGTCACAGGTCCTCCTTCGAGTCACGGTGCAACACTCTTCATCATAAAAGTATAAATAATAAAACATAACTGTCAGCAATGTTTGTCCCAACATGTGATAAATGATGAAAGTGGTGTTAAATATCACTTCAGTTGCAATAATATCAGTTTGCGAGTTCTAACACACTTTTAACAGAGTGATATCACTTCTTTAACTACATTTGAGCCAATTATCAGGAGGGGTAGTTGATCCAACTAATGGGGCTGTCCCACTGTACGAGCTAATTCAAGAGTTCTCCAGAGTTTCCCCTGATTCGAACTCGGAGAATTACGGTAATGGCCGCTCGTAGGTACTCGGGACTCTCGTGGACATTTTTCAACATGTTGAAAAATCTTCACGAGTCTTCCCGAGCTTACCGCGTTTCCCGAGTACCTGCCGTTAGCGTTACGAGCCGCTAAGAGACGTCCCGAGCTCCGACGTACCCGCTCCATACATTCTACGTGCTTACCACGAGTTTGATTTTTTTTAAAACACGGGAGAGCTCTTGAATTAGCTCGTACAGTGGGACAGGCCCTTAACATCAGTTGAGCATCACACGTCAACCGGTTTCAACTGAAGCTTAGTTTATGTTGCCTTGTCCAGGACAAGGGGTCACAGCTTAAGGATAAGGGGGAAATCCTTTAAGACCGAGATGAGAAAGACTTTTTTCACACAGAGAGTGGTGAGTCTCTGGAACTCTCTGCCACAGAGGGTAGTTGAGGCCAGTTCATTGGCTATATTTAAGAGTGAGTTGGATGTGGCCCTTGTGGCTAAGGGGATCAGAGGGTATGGAGAGAAGGCAGGTACGGGATACTGAGTTGGATGATCAGCCATGATCATATTGAATGGCGGTGCAGGCTCGAAGGGCTGAATGGCCTACTCCTGCACCTAATTTCTATGTTTCTATGTTTCTAATTGTAAGCTGAATATGATTAAAACAGTCACAAAATGCCAGAATAACTCGGTAGAGACATACAGCATCTCTGGATGGAAGAAATGGCCGATGTTTCGGGTCAAGACCCTTCCTCAGAATCCAGCATTCTGTGTCTACCTCTGGTGTAAACCAGCATGTGCAGTTCAATATGTGTTGGAAGGAATACCTGACCCACTGAGTTACTCCAGCATTTTGTGTCTATCTTCAGTATCCTTGCCATTCATGATTAAAATAGCATTCCGTTATATTATGTAATTCCATTCTTCAGAATATAACTGAATATTATTTCAATCATTTTTGAACAAATTAATATCAACAGGTTTGGCAAGTAGCATAATTTGCAATTAGAGTTAGAGTCAAGCAGCTGAGAAACAGGCCCTTCGGCCCAACTCATCTATGCCAAAGTGTCCATCCAGACTAGACTCACGGCAGCATTTGGCCGTAATACCGTAATATTATCATTCAATGTAATAATTTACTTTGAAAGTTTAGATTAGTAAAAGGAAAGATCTGCAATTTTTATAAGGACATAATCAATTCTCAATTACATGTTGGAATTCTTTACGGAAGCAAAAAGCAGGATAGGCAAAGGAGTCAGTGGATGTGGTTTACCTGGATTTTTAGAAGACCTTTGATAAGGTGCTAACACACGAGGCTGCTAAGGAAGATGGGAGCCCACAGTCTCAAAGGGCAGATACTAGCATGGACAGCAGGTTGGCTGGATGGCAGAAGGCAAAGAGTGGCAAAAAAGGGGGCATTTTCTGGTTGTCTGCCAGTGACTAGCGGAGTTCTGCAGGGGTCGGTGCTGGGGCCGCTACTCTTCACGTTGTATATTAATGATTAGGACCTGGAGATTGAAGGCGTTGTGGTCAAGTTTGCAGATGATACGAAAATAGGTGGAAGGGCAGATAGTGTGAAGAAAGCAGGGACTCTGCAGAAGGATTTGGACAGGTTGGGAGAGTGGACAGAGAAGTGGCAGATGGAATATAGTGCAGCAAAGTGTGGAGATGCATTTTTGTAGTAGGAATAAAGGTGTAGGCTATTTTCTAATTGGGGAGAGAAAATAGCCTACACCTTCTAGGAGAGAATTCAGAAATCGGAGGTGCAAAGGGACTTGGGAATGATTGCAAATCGAATCAGTAGAAAGGAAGGCAAATGCAATGCTAGCATTTATTTTAAGTGGGATAAAATACAAAATACATAGGGATGTAATGCTGAGGCTCTATAAGGTGCTGGTTAGGCCGCATTTGGAATATTGTGAGTAGTTTTAGGCCTCATAGAGACCCGGGTTCAATCCCGACTACGGGTGCTGTCTGTACGGAGTTTGTACGTTCTCCCCATGACCTGAGTGTGTATAGATCGTGTTAATGTGCGGGGATCGCTGGTCGGTGCGGACTCGGTGGGCTGAAGGGCCTGTTTCCACGCTGAACTAAACTAAAAGCTAAACTCTGAATGCAAGTGGTTCTCTACCCTGATAGACCATTTAAGGAACGACTGAAACCTTGGATTGCCTCATAATCGCGCACCTTTCTGCTATTTTGCTTCCTCCATTATGTTTACTGTTGTATTTATCATTAGAGCATGCATGCTCTTTATTCTGCGAGCTTCATGCAAGCATGACATTTCATTGCACCTTGGTGTATATCACAATAAAGCAATTTGAATCTGAACTTGCCGTAAATCATTTACTACCAAATTTTGAGAAATTATCATCGATGAAAATATGGAGACAGATATGGAAACCTCTCACCAGTGAACCTGTCCACTGGATTTGTCGAAAAATCGCTTTTGTGCATCGCGCTTGAATTGTAGTTGTTTCTGGACCGCAGGCGGAGAACGGACCTGTGGCTGCAAAAGCTGCTGGGACACAGGCAGGGGAGCACGGGTTTTGCGAGACATCAGTCGTTGTGCTGGGGAACCCCAGTATGGGAGCCCTGGCAATGTTCCTTAAATTGAGCAGGTCCTGGTAGACGTCTGATTTTGCAAGGTATGAACGCTCCATTAGTTGTTTTGCGCTTCGGACAGCCCGTTCGGCGAGCCCGTTGGACTGCGGAAACTCAGGGCTGCTGGTGATATGTCGAAAGTCGCATCGTTGTGCAAAGTGTTTGAAAATCTGGCTGGTGAACTGACTGCCGTTGTCAGATAGAAGGCGTGCAGGGGAGCTGTGCACGGAGAGGTGGCGTTGCAACTTCTGGATAACTACTTCAGATGTGACGGTTTGGAGCAGATCGATATCAAACCAGCCCGAATAAGAGTCGCCAACAACCAGATAGTGTTTCCCATGCCATTCGAATATGTCAGTGGCTACCGTGGACCACGGTAGAGGAGGAACCGGGTGCGGCAGTAAGGGCAGCTTCTGGTGTGGCGTCAGGCTTTTGCAGATGGCGCAGACTTCAGTTTTGTCACGTATGTACTTGGTCATACCAGGCCAGTAAAACATGCTCTGTGCCCGTTGTAAGGTTGCCTCCACGCCGGGTGGCCCCTGTGGACGGCGTTGAAGTACTTGTCCCGGAGGACAGCTGGAACAACTGCTTTGTGGCCCTTGGCTATAATCCCGTCCTGTACCACCAACTCATCGTGAACCAGGAAGTGCGGGTGGATTTCCCTCAATAACTTCTCTTTCGATTCCTCCCATTTCCTCCAAACACAAGGCGTAGCTATGGGCACACGCATGGGCCCCAGCTACGCTTGCCTCTTTGTTGGGTACGTCGAACAATCCTTGTTCTCGGCGTACCAGGGCCCCATCCCCGACCTCTACCTCCGTTACATCGATGACTGCTTTGGTGTCACCTCCTGCACCCACACACAACTGACTGACTTCATTCATTTCACCACCAACTTCCATCCGGCACTCAAATACACTTGGACCAGTTCCGACATTTCCCTACCATTCCTTGACCTCACCATCTCTATTGCAGGTGATACACTCCTGACCGACATCCACTACAAACCAACTGACTCCCACAGCTACCTGGACTACTCTTCCTCCCACCCTGCTTCCTGTAAGGACTCCATCCCCTATTCCCAATTCCTTCGTCTACGCCGCATCTGCTCCCAGGATGAGGTGTTTCACACCAGGTCATCACAAATGGCCTCATTCTTCAGAGAACGGGGATTCCCCTCCCCCACTATTGATGAGGCTCGCACCAGGGTCTCCTCCATACCCCGCAACACTGCCCTCTCTCCCCCATTCCCCCACTCGCAAACAGGGCAGAGTCCCCCTGGTCCTCACCTTTCACCCCACCAGCCGGCAAATACAACACATAGTCCTCCGCCAGTTTCGCCACCTCCAACGTGACCCCTCCACCCGCCACATCTTCCCATCTCCCCCCCTGTCTGCCTTCCGCAAAGACCGCTCCCTCTGCAACTCCCTTGTCAATTCTTCCCTTCCCTCCCGCTCTACCCCTTCCCCGGGCACTTTCCCTTGCAACCGCAAGAAATGCAACACTTGTCCCTTCACCTCCCCCCTCCACTCCTTTCAGGGACCCAAGCAGTCCTTCCAGGTCCGACAGAGGTTCACCTGCACCTCCTCCAACCTCATCTACTGCATCCGCTGCTCCAGATGCCAGATGATCTATATCGGTGAGACCAAGCGGAGGCTTGGCGATCGTTTCGCCGAACACCTCCGCTCGGGCCGCAAAAACCAACCTGACCTCCCGGTGGCTCAGCACTTCAACTCCCCCTCCCATTCCGTATCCGACCTCTCGGTCCTGGGCCTCCTCCATGGCCAGAGTGAGCAACACTGCAAGTTGGAGGAACAGCGCCTCATATTCCGCTTGGGGAGTCTGCATCCTTTGGGCTTGAACATTGAATTTTCTCAATTGTGTTAACCCTTGCTGTCTCCTCCCCTTCCCACCCCCCCCCTCAGCCCTCGGGCCCTGGCATTCCCTCTATCTCTATCTCCCTCCCCCACCCTAGTCGCACTAGCTTCTCATTTTCCCACCACAAACAGCTAACAATGGCTTGTTCCCTTTATCATTGATACTTTTTTGCATATCTTTCATTCATTGTTCTTTATCTCTCCACATCACTGTCTATATCTCTCGTTTCCCTGATCCCTGACCAGTCTGAAGAAGGGTCTCGACCCGAAACGTCGCCTATCTCCTTCGCCTCTTAGATGCTGCTGCACCCGCTGAGTTTCTCCATCTTTTTGTGTACCCTCGACTCTCCAGCATCTGCAGTTTCTTCGTTAACACAAGTGTGGGTGGATCATGAGCGGGGTGCTGTGTTGTTTATCCGGCCAGCCACACCGGACGACTGTGGACAGCTATTGTGAAGTCTCGTCAGCAGCCGTGTGCTCTGCCAGGCTGCTCAAACAATCAGTAGGAACCCAGTCATACGATACCTTCATTACTGAGAACTGGTCCTGTTCAGAGAGTTGTTGTTCACTAGTTTTGCGTGGGTCCCTTGTTAGCGTGTCAGCTATGTGCATGTCCTTGCCTTTTTTGCAGACATTGTGGAAGACAAAATGCAGCAACAGCATCATCATCCGTCGCAGGCGTGCCGGAGCAGCGTGAATGAGTTTATTCTAGATTTTGACCAGTCGGTTTCTATAGTCACAGACTTCCCAAAAATAAATTCTTTGAATTTTGTGCAGGCGAAAACCACTGCAAGCAATTCTTTTTCAATCTGGGCGTAACATTGTTCAGTATCAGTTAGTGTGCGAGAGGCATAACAAACAGGCTTGCAGTCACCATCGGTAGTGGTCTGCAGGCAAGCAGCACCATGTCCGCACTGGGACGCATCCCATGTGAGCGTTACGGGTAACTCCAAAGCGAAGTAGGCGAGGGTAGGTGCGCTGGACAGCTGCAACTTAAGGATATCAAAAGCTCTTTGGTACTGTGGTTACCAGAACCATGCAGTGTCTTTGTGTGTCAGTTCACGCAGGGGGGGCAGATATGTCGCTGAGGTTGGGAATAAATTTCCCCAGGTAGTTGACCATTCCAAGGAATCTTTGTAGACTCGCAACGTCAGTGGGAACAGGCATCTCGTTAATAGCAGCATTTTCTGATCGGTCTGGTCTGAGACCATCACTTGTGAAAACATGTCCGACGTAGGTAACTTCCAGGACTCGAGACTTGCACTTCAGGGGATTGAGTTTGAGCTGAATGTCTTTGGCACGGTCAAGTACATTCTTCAGATTAGCGTCATGCTCAGCCAAGTCGCACCCGTAGACGAGAATGTCATCATCAATGATGACGAGTGGATACTCAGCAAACTATTGTTCCATCGTGCGCTGGAAAACCTAGCTGGCAGAGTTGGTGCCAAAGGGCATTCTCAGGAATTTGTAATGGCTGAAGGGGGTGCCGAAAGTAGTGAGGTTGGACGAGTCTGGGTCCAGCGGAATCTGCCAAACCGAGCTTTTGGCATCCAGAACGGAGAACACTGATGTGTTGCCTATTTGAGCAGCAACTTCTTCTACCGTTTGCATAGGGTAGTGCGGGCGTTTGATAGCTGTGTTGAGATCCCTGGGGTTTATGCAAATACGGATTTCCTCCTTATTTTGTTTTGTTGCAAGCACCATGGTGGAAACCCAGTCAGATGGGTCAGTAACTTCAGCAATGACACCCAGGGAGACCATCCGCTTTAGTTCATTGTCTACTCTGTTATGCATGGCATGCGGAACACGATGGCATGCTCGAACCACAGGAGTGACTTTGGGATCAATGGCAATGTGGTACTTGAGGGGCAGCTTGCCAAGCTCTTTGTTAAATAGTTCTCTGTATTGAGAGAGTTTGCTGAGTGGGGCCCTCAGTGAGAGTTGATGGACAGCGCGACCAAAATATACTAGGCCTAGATCGTGGCATGCATTGATACCAAGCAGAGTTTCAGAATCCCCCTTGACGATATAAAACTTTAGGGTATGAGACTGCGAGTCCATGATGCAGTTTAAATCAGTCTGTCCAAGCGGGTGTAGAACATCTCCCCCGTAGGCCTGAAGTGTGGCAGAGGCTTTTCAACATGTTCAGCATCACGTATTTTGTTAAACTCAGATAACGAGACAACATTGCATTTCGCGCCGGTATCAATCTTTGCTATCACAGGCCTGTTATTCATAAACATGGTTGCCTCAGGATCAAGTTGCTCGTTAGAGGAAGGGAGGAGAGAGTGGATGGCTGAACTGTTATCTTCACTTTCAGAGAGCTGAGCGGAGGATGGCACCTCAGGCTCTCGGCTTTCGTTATCAGCAAGCTCATGTTGTAACAGGTGCAGACTCGGCTTTGAGACAGATTGAGTTGCATGGGAACGACAGCATTTTGCAAAGTGGTTGAGTTTCTTGAAGAAATTGCAAATTTTACTATAAGCTATACAGAACTCCCGACCCGGAGTATGAGAATAGTTACAATTACAGACCTTCGCTGCTGCCAGGCCGGGGAAGGCTGCGGATGCCTGTTACGACAGGAGATGTCCATCAGGTTGACACAGTACTGGGAACGCTGGCCACAGATCACATAGTGTGAGAAGCCGTTATCTAAGCAATCCGACAGGCGTGTTCGGCTTGGTTAAGAGTCAGTTCAGTGTTACGAAGCAATTCATCTCTTAACTTGTCATTAAGCATACCTCCAACGAGCCTGTCGCGGATCAGTTCATCGCATAAATCTCGAAATTGACAGCGTGCTGCCATGTGTTTCAAGTTACTAATAAAACATTCTATCGGCTCGCCAACTTGTTGCATACGAG
Source organism: Okamejei kenojei (assembly GCA_035221665.1). NCBI lineage: Eukaryota > Metazoa > Chordata > Chondrichthyes > Rajiformes > Rajidae > Okamejei > Okamejei kenojei. Next base: position 100,729,572 of record CM069137.1, on the reverse strand, counting down.
TATAAAACTTGGTACGTTCGAGGGGAGATCACACAACTGTCTAAACTTTGCGAGCAGGACACCAGGGTCATCAATCGTGTCTGCATGCACCAGGACTGTTCGTTTGGGCCTAATAAAGCAGGGTCAAATGTGAAACGGTCCGCACGTTTCGTTGCCTCAGGACTAGCCAGGTTGAGTAACACAGAAGCACATACATCTGGAGGAACGTTGAGATGAACGATGCGAACATAGTGAGTGTAGTCGCGCTCGAGCTTGTCATGATAGAGATAGCAGGCACATAAATCAAATATAAAAAACAAAACCTGACAAACGTAAACGGAGTAAGTAAGACTCACTTCTTGACACCGTGTAATGAGTCTAGTCGTACACACATCAAGATACAACACATATTTATTAAAGTTCACTTACAGCTCTGATCTACAGGACATTACAGTGACTAGCAGCTACTCAGACTGAATTACGTAAGCAAGTTCTTGGCAATATAAACCACCTACTGGGCAGAGAATTTACTAACAAGCACTACAAGTGGTTAGTAGGAAATAACCAATCTACAATTGGCACAACTTTGGTCCTCATGTTGACAAACATCAATAACATTTTCCAAATGTGATGGAAAGACTGGAGGAAAGACTAGGTGCTGAAAGCTTTCTTATACCTGCATTAAGGAGGCAATTAAACACACCTGAGCAATTACAAACACCTGTGAAGCCATGTGTCCCAAACATTATGGTGCCCTGAAATGGGGGGACTATGTATAAACACTGCTGTAATTTATACATAGTGAAACCAAAATGTGTAAAAATACACTTCAATAAAATCTGACAATATGCACTTTAACCACATATGATTTTTTTCTATTACAAATCTCAAATTGTGGAGTACAGAGGCAAATAAATAAATGATGGGTCTTTGTCTCAAACATTATGGAGGGCTCTGTATTTTCATTGTGTTTTAAAAAAAGGGAGATGAATCATTGAGAGTTTGAATCTTGAGAATGGTTCAGGGAGTGGGTGATGACAACTGTGCTAATGTTCCACCGTTTGGTACTGCTGATGCAGGACTGTTTCCTACAAAGCAGAAATGGATTGGGTAGCATTCATGCTTCATGAGTCACGTTCTTGTAATCTGCAGCATCATCAACATAATTATTAACATTAATTAGGCTGCTTTCACATCTGCTGAAAACCACACTATCACATATTAATCAAAAGATAATGCTTCTGGCTGGATGACCTAGGTGGTGAGGATAAATACTGTGGCTCAGAACTTGTGTTCTCATCAAAACACGATCTGTGGTATTTCTCATGGTCTAACAATCAAAACTGCATTACTCATTTCTGACATTCCTATCATCTCCCATTTCAACATTAGAAATAATACTTAACTGTAATTATATAAACAGATGAGATCCATCATTGACCCATTAACATAGTCATAGAGTGACACAGTGTGGAAACAGGCCCTTCAGCCCAACTTGCCCACAGCAGCCAATACAGGCAGACAAAAGTGCTGGAGAAACTCAGCGGGTGAGGCAGCATCTATGGAGCGAAGGAAATAAGCAACAAAACCCCTCTTCACTAGTTCCACCTGCTTATGTTTGGTCCATTTCCCTCCAAACCTGTCCTATACATGTACCTGTCCAACTGTTTCTGAAAAGTTGGGATAGTCCCCGCATCAACTACCTCCTCTGGTAGCTTGTTCCATACACCTGCCACCCTTTGTGTGGAAACGTTAACCCTCAGATCCCTATTAAATCTTTTCCCATTCAACTAAAACCTATGTCTTCTAGTCCTCGATTCACCTACTCTGGGCAAGAGACTCTGTGCTTCTACCCAATCTCTTCCTCTCGTTATTTTATACACCTCTATAAGATCACCCCTCATCCTCCTGCACTCCAGGGAATAGAGTCCCAGCCTACTCAACCTCTCCCTGTAGCTCACACCCTCTGGTCCTGGCAACATCCTCGTAAATCTTCTTTCCTATAACATGGTGTCAGAACTGAATACTCTAAATGTGGCCTCACCAACGTCGTATACAACTGCAACATGACCTCCCAACTTCTATACATTTCTGTCAAGTATTGCGATTTGGTTCTACACTGTAGCCTTAACACACAATCGCCTGATTATTCAGTATCGTTAGTTGTTATGAAGAAAGAAGCAAAGGCAGTTCAGAATGTGACTCAATGTTTTTTCTGAAGAGCATTGTAGTTTTCACTAATGATTGCTTACAGCCCTATACTTACAGTCTCCATGCCAAGGAGGACCAGTAATGGGATGGTAGTGATCCCACCTCTTATCCACTCTTCAAGTGTAACCGTACCATCGTGATCATAATCAATTTCCTCCATCATCTCCATTAGTATCTATGGTACAACATATGACAACATGTCATCTGACAATTCATGCTTCCTACATTTTGAATGGGTTTCAAAATGAAATCCAGGTCTATACGTATGCATTAACTTCTTATTTCAACAGGGGACATAACATTTATATGAAACTGAACATACTATTTCTCAGCACAATGCAATCAAATGGTTAACAAAGGAACAAAATCTGTTCAACACAAATTGGTTCAAAATCGCTGCACAGCCAGAGACACAGAACAAACCTGTATTGTAAAGTACATATCTTTAAATAATAGGATGTGTCGAAGGAACTGCAGATGCAGCTTTAAATCGAAGATAGAAACAAAATGCTGGGGTAACTCAGCGGGGACAGGCAGCATCTCTGGAGAGAAGGAATGGGTGACGTTTCGGGTCGAGACCCTTCTTCAGACAGATAATAGGAGACGTGTTGTGAATATGTTAAAAACGGGAGGCATGCTTATGGAATTGGATCCAGGAACTAAATGATCTACAATATGTCGCAGATGAAAAATAAAATAATTTACATTTTGCAAAAATTAAGGATGTATGTACCATTTCCATTTTTATGATAAATACATGTTTTGCGCAGGGCATAACGAGTTGATTATGATATATAATGACCATTAAATGTATTAGTAAAGTTAGATGACCAGGTCATTGTACCATCATGAGCTATAATCAAGACTTTGTTAGTAAGATTTTCTTAAAATACTTACTGGCCTGAGTTCAATAGCATCCCATTCCAAATACTCAGCAACATGGACCATTTGATTAATGATTCGATCTAACTCCTGCAGTGAAAATAAAAATAAAAGTCAAGTAACTGAGAAGTTACATGCCAGATATTCCAAAGGTGGAATATTAATGGAAAAAAATATCTTGGAAGAGAAATTGGAAATCAGACGTGTCTTGCGAGTGCTGAGTATGTCTGCACATGCCTGTTGGTTGTACTTAGACTGAAATCAATGCAATCAAACATGCAGATGATAGTACATACATCTGGCTAAAGAGCCAAGATTTTACTAGCTTCAGTTACATTTCTGGACACAAATGTAAAAGCACTTGTCATCACCATCCACATGATGTTGTCATCATTAAAAATAAGTAAGACCTATGCCTTTCGGATATATAACTTTACCATTAAGAACGGAGATGAGGAAACTCACAGAGAGTTGTGAATCTGTGGAGTTCTCTGCCTCAGAGGGCCGGTTCTCTGGAGGCCGGTTCTCTGGATGCTTTCAAGAGAGAGTTAGATAGAGTTAGATAGTGGAGTTAAGGGATATGGGGAGAAGGCAGGAACGGGGTACTGATTGTGGATGATCAGCCATGATCACAGTGAATGGCGGCGCTGGCTCGAAGGACCGAATGGCCTCCTCCTGCATATATTATCTATTGTCTATTGATACTTTCTCCCTCATTACTGAGATTAAGAGCTAACACTTAGTTAATATACAAAAAGGCAGAAAGTAACTCAACGGGTCTGGCAACATCTCTGGAGAACACAGATAGCTGATGCTGCTAGCTGGACCCTTCTTCAGACTGATTGTGATGGTGGAGGGAGGAGAGGGGTGGGAGAAGGAGGGGGGGGGGGGGAGGAGAGGGGTGGGAGGAGGAGAGGGGGGGGGGAGTGGGTGGTGAGGACAGGACAAAGCCTGGCAAGTGATAGGTGGATACAGGTGAGGAGAGTGTTTGATAGGCAGACGGTTGGACAAATGCCAGAGATAAAAAGACAAAATGTGTGGGATAGGATAGCAGAAGTGCAAATGGTGAACCCAGAGAAAGGAACGCAGAGGGACGGGGAGTTAACATGTTGTCCCGTCATGCAAACTGGTAAAATGCAGCATCTGAAATCACTGGTCACACCCACAGCAGAGCGGGCAGTCAAACTAGAATCGGTTTTGGATGCCTTCCTGAAGATTTTGGTGCTCGACGTGAAGATAGACACAAAATACTGGAGTAATTCAGCAGTAACTTGCTGCAGTATTTAGTGTCTATCTTCAGTGTAAGCCAGCATCTGCAGTTCATAGAGTGATAGTGATACATTGTGGAAACAGGCCCTTCGGCCCAACTCACCTACACCGGCCAACATGTCCCAGCTACACCAGTCCCACCTGCCTGCACTTAGTCCATGTACCTGTCTAACTGCTTCTTAAATGTTGGGATAGTTCCGGCCTTAACTATCTCCTCTGGCAGCTCATTCCATACACCCACCACCCTTTGTGTGAAAAAGTTACCCCTCAGATTCCTATTAAATCTTTCCCCCTTCAACTTGAACCTATGTGCTCTGGTCCTCGATTCGCCTACTCTGGGCAAGAGACTGTGCATGTACCCCGATCTATTCCTCTCAGGATTCTCTTCCTACACATTGTTGCTTGACCTCCTGTCTCCAGCAGTCCCACTCCACATACCCACCACTGGTTGTCCAATCTGTCCATCATCACAACGCACGGAACCTCCACACCAATTACAAATTGGACCGGCTCCAATGGCCGGAGGGATGGTTCCTCACTCTCACTGTAACAATGTTTCCTTTCAGACCCACGCATGGTATATTTAAAAATACCCACAGAACTATTCAAATCAAATTATAAAACTATATTTCTCCCATCATAGCCTCAAAAAATTAGTCATTATTCCTGAAAACTGCTGGATAGTCCAAAGGGTTGACAATGCTTCTAACTACTTGGACAAGTGAAGGATAAGGAAGGTTAAATGGGATTCATTCTGAATTGCTGCCCAAAGTCTTCTGCTGTGGGACAGGCACCATCTCTGGATGGAAGGAATGGGTGACCTTTCGGGTCGAGTTTATCTTCAGTTTAAACTAAACATCTGCAGTTCCTTCCTGCACACGTCTTCTGCTGTGAAATGTTTGTGCAAATCTGGTGGGGTTGTGCTGCTGAGAAGGTTGCGTAGTCAATATGCAATTAAACAAAGTATGTGATGAAGTAATCTCGCTTCGCACCAACAAAAATTTAATAATAATAATAATAATAATAATAAATGTACTTGTATAGCACGTTTAAAAACAACTCACGTTGACCAAAGTGCTTCACATCAGTGCAGGTACTAAATTTGATACATACTGACTACTCAAGTAGTCAGACCTAACAGCACATACATAAACTGTTTACAGCGCCCCCTCAGAGGGGCTCAAAAACGCTTGGGTGTAGAAATAGGTTTTGAGTCGTGACTTAAAGGAGTCGATGGAGGGGGCAGTTCTGACGAGGAGCGGGATGCTATTCCCCAGTCTAGATGCTGCAGCCGCAAAAGCGCGGTCACCCCTGAGCTTAAACCTAGACCCCGCGGGATAGTCAGTCGCCCCAAGTTAGCCGGCCTGAGGGGCCTGGAGGTAGAATGGTGGGTTAGAAGATTTTTGATAAGGGGGGGGGGGGGGGGGGCAAGCACATTAAGGGCTTTGTATACGAATAAGAGGAGCTTGAAGGCTATTAATGCTCTCAGTAATGGAGCACAGAAATCATAACATTTTAAAATTCCATTAAGACAGTTGTAGAGTTTAAGCAAAGTACATAAACTAAAAACATACAGGCCCCGTTTTATTATATTATAGAGAGTGGAGCAGACTTAGAGATTACAATTTACAAGTTATTAAATAAAAGTTATTAACTTACAGAACTGTCTAGAAAACCATTTCCATCTGTGTCATAGAGCCGAAACATAACTGTCAAAAAAAATAGTAACAATATTAAAATGATGACATGGTTCAATAGCAAATGCCAAATAATAACTTATTTTACAAGCTGCATTAAAAAAGCACATCTGCAAAGTGTATTGAAAGGGGAATATTGGTTATTACAGGCATTGTGTAATTCAAAAAAGAGTGGGAGTTATCTCAATCATGATTAAATAAAATTACATTTCCTCTTCAAACTATTTATTGGGGTGATGGAAATGCTTTTTTGCTCAGGCTATTTCATTCTTGGACTAACCACAGAGATTTTGTCTGTCGTTCTTCTGCTCAGACAACACACACCACTAATGAGGAGAAACTTCTGCCGAACTAAAGAAGGGTCTCGACCCGAAACGACATCTATTCCTTCTCTCCAGAGATGCTGCCTGTCCCGCTGAGTTACTCCAGCAATTGTGTGTCTACCAGCATCTGCAGTCCCTTCATCTGGTGTAAACCAGCATCTGCAGTTCCTTCCTACACACTGACGATTATGTCTACACACTCCAATGTGCTTCATGATACATGTCGAGCACACCGTGCCTGCACCTGCTGTTTCTGCCATTTGCCTTTTGTCCAAGGTATTTGTAATGTCTAACTGCTATTGCACAAAAGATAACCTTTCCAGAATACTGAAAAAAAACTGTTAAATGGGCTCAAAGTATCATTTCAAGTCCCTCGCTGTAAATCTGCATTTATCACTTGCACTTAAAAACCAAACAAAGTTGCTACGCATGATATTGCTTTGTTGTAATTGATTGTAAACCCATAGCATAAACATTTTGTTGGAAAAGAGATATTGGAATATAAAGTGAACTGTGTTTTATCAATGGCCGAAGCAAGAATGATGGCGTTGCCACGACAGACAATACAGGGTTCAATAAAATTCAAAATATTATCAATATTATGTATTACAACTGCGTCACTTTTCAGGTGATTCTGTTTTTTTTTTAAAAGAAAAAGGCTACTCAATATGTGACACTATTAAGCTCCACATGACGAGGAAAGTTTGAAAATAGAGGCAGATATGAGTCCTCTCTTATACTGTGACTCCAGGCCCACTGATGTGGTGGAATGTGAAATGGATGAGCAAGTGACCACAGCCACTATGTTGAAAGAGTGGAATAAAGCGGAATAGAGCAGATCACTGCTTTACCACGTGCACTGGGTTCCGACTTGGCTCGCAGCCTAGTTTATCTCGCCAAGTCCTCGTCACAAATACCTGGGGGCAGGTGTTCAAATCAGGAGAATTGTCCAAAGGGGAAAGCAGTGGGAGGAAATAGTCATACAAGTCATCAGTACAGCCTTCAAATCCCATGAACTCTCATGGCAATAGCACAAACCTATAGGCAAGAGAGTGTCCTCTTGATTACCGCCTACTTTACCTCTTCAGCTGACAACATTAATGATCTTCCATGTGCCAGTCAACTCTTTGAAGAAACATAAAAAGACACAAGAGCACACTATAGGGCCTGTCCCACTTTCCCGAGTTATTCACAAATTCTCCCGAGTTTTCAAACTCGCAGAATGTTCGTAACGTGTCCGTAAGAGGCTGTAGGAGTCCGTGGATATATCACAGCGGCTCGTTATGCCAGCCGTAGGTACTCAGAGCTATTTGTTTACTCGTGGACATTTTTCATCATGCTGAAAAAACATCCCGACTTACCTGATGCCCCGAGTACCCACGGCTGGGATAATAACTGCTACGATATATCCACGGCCTCCTATGGACTCATTACGAACATTCTGCTAGTTTGAAAACTCGGGAGAATTCGTGAATAACTCAGGAGAATTTGTGAATAACTCGGGAAAGTGGGACAGGCCCTTATGTATTCTGGATGGGGGACTTCAATGCCCAACATCGGAAGTAAGTTAGGGGGAAGGAAAACAGTCATGGGATCAAGTGCTAAAGATAGCTTGGAGGATGTGGAATCGGTATGGGTAGAGCTACAAAAACAAAGGGGCAGAAAACGCTGGTGGGTGTTGTGTACAGGCCACCTAACAGTAGCAGAGAAGTTGGGGATGGTATCAAACAGGAAATTAGAAATGCGTGCGACAAAGGCAAAACAGTTATAATGGGTGACTTCAATCTACATATAGATTGGGTTAATCAAATTGGCAGGGGTGCTGAGGAAGAGGATTTTTTGGAATGTATGCGGGATAGTTATCTAAATCAACATGTAGAGGAACCAACGAGAGAGCAGGCTATTTTAGACTGGGTTTTGAGTAATGAGGAAGGGGTAATTAGCCGTCTTGTTGTACGTGCCCCCTTGGGCAAGAGTGACCATAATATGGTTGAGTTCTTCATTAGGATGGAGAGTGACATTGTTAATTCAGAAACAATGGTTCTGAATTTAAAGAAAGGTAACTTTGAGGGTATGAGACGTGAATTGGCCAAGATTGACTGGCAATTAATTTCTAAAAGGGTTGACGGTGGATATACAATGGAAGACATTTAAAGACTGCATGGATGAACTACAAAATTGTTCATCCCAGTTTGGCAAAAGAATAAATCGGGGAAGGTAGTGCATCCGTGGATAACAAGGGAAATCAGGGATAGTATCAAAGCAAAGGATGATGCGTACAAAGTAGCCAGAAAAAGCAGCATACCAGAGGACTGGGAGAAATTCAGAGACCAGCAGAGGAGGACAAAGGGCTTAATTAGGAAAGGAAAAATAGATTATGAAAGAAAACTGGCAGGGAACATAAAAACTGACTGCAAAAGTTTTTATAGATATGTGAAGAGAAAGAGGTTAGTTAAAACAAATGTAGGTCCCTTGCATCAGAAACAGGTGAGTTTGATCATGGGGAACAAGGATATGGCGGACAATTGAATAACTACTTTGGTTCCGTCTTCACTAAGGAAGACATAAATAATCTGCTGAAATAGCAGGGGACTGTGGGTCAAAGGAGGAATTGAGTGAAATCCTGGTCAGTCGGGAAGTGGTGTTGGGTAAATTGAATAGATTAAGGCCGATAAATCCCCAGGGCCAGATAGGCTGCATCCCAGAGTACTTAAGGAAGTACTCAGGAAATAGTGGATGCATTAGTGATAATCTTTCAAAACTCTTTAGATTCTGGAGTAGTTCCTGAGGATTGGCGGGTAGCAAATGTAACCCCTCTTTTTAGAAGGGAGGGGAGAGAGAAAACGGGGAATTACAGACCAGTTTAGTCTAACATCGGTAGTGGGGAAACTGCTAGAGTCAGTTATTAAAGATGGGATAGCAGCACATTTGGAAAGTGGGTGAAATCATTGGACAAAGTCAGCATGGATTTACAAAAGGTAAATCATGTCTGACGAATCTTGTGGAATTTTTCGAGGATGTAACTAGTAGCGTGGATAAGGGAGAACCAGTGGATGTGGTATATCTGGACTTCCAGAAGGCTTTCGACAAGGTCCCACATAAGAGATTAGTATACAAACTTAAAGCATACGGTATTAGGGTTCAGTATTGATGTGGATAGAGAACTGGCTGGCAAACAGGAAGCAAAGAGTAGGAGTAAACGGGTCCTTTTCACAATGGCAGGCAGTAACTAGTGGGGGTACCGCAGGGCTCAGTGCTGGGACTCCAGCTATTACAATATATATTAATGATCTGGATGAGGGAATTGAAGGCAATATCTCCAAGTTTGCGGATGACACTAAGCTGGGGGGCAGTGTTCGCTGTGAGGAGGATGCTAGGAGACTGCAAGGTGACTTGGATAGGCTGGGTGAGTGGGCAAATGTTTGGCAGATGCAGTATAATGTGGATAAATGTGAGGTTATCCACTTTGGTGGCAAAAACAGGAAAGCAGACTATTATTTAAATGGTGGCCGATTAGGAAAAGGGGAGATGCAGCGAGACCTGGGTGTCATGGTACACCAGTCATTGAAAGTAGGCATGCAGGTGCAGCAGGCAGTGAAAAAAAGCGAATGGTATGTTAGCTTTCATAGCAAAAGGATGTCAGTACAGGAGCAGGGAGGTTCTACTTCAGTTGTACAGGGTCTTGGTGAGACCACACCTGGAGTATTGCGTGCAGTTTTGGTCTCCAAATCTGAGGAAGGACATTATTGCCATAGAGGGAGTGCAGAGAAGGTTCACCAGACTGATTCCTGGGATGTCAGGACTGTCTTATGAAGAAAGACTGGATAGACTCGGTTTATACTCTCTGGAATTTAGGAGATTAAGAGGGGATCTTATAGAAACTTACAAAATTCTTAAGGGGTTGGACAGGCTAGATGCAGGAAGATTGTTCCCGATGTTGGGGAAGTCCAGGACAAGGGGTCACAGCTTAAGGATAAGGGGGAAATCCTTTAAGACCGAGATGAGAAAGACTTTTTTCACACAGAGAGTGGTGAGTCTCTGGAACTCTCTGCCACAGAGGGTAGTTGAGGCCAGTTTCATTGGCTATATTTAAGAGTGAGTTGGATGTGGCCCTTGTGGCTAAGGGGATCAGAGGGTATGGAGAGAAGGCAGGTACGGGATACTGAGTTGGATGATCAGCCATGATCATATTGAATGGCGGTGCAGGCTCGAAGGCTGAATGGCCTACTCCTGCACCTAATTTCTATGTTTCTATGTTTCTATGAGGCAATCAGAACCATTTCAGCCTGAAGTGTCAGCAGCTTCATCTTGACTTTTGCCTGAAATTCCTAACCTACTGCTAATTGGATTCACTTGTTATCCAAAAATGATACAGCAAAGGCGATGGGACCGATCACCATCCTGGCTGGACCTGCACACCAGATGTAGCCCCGCTCCAGCCCACCCATCCCAGTATGTTTACAACAAGGTCAGCCACACGATACCCAACATAGAACATGAGTAGCTAAGCACAGGATCAGAGCCTTCAGCCTACAACCTCCATACTAAACATGATGCTAAGTTAAACTAAGCTCATCTGCCTGCACATGGTTCATAATCATCCATTATTTGCATATCCATATGCCTATCCCCAAAAACCCTTTAAATATCTTGATCGTATCTGCCATCCCCTACCACCCCTGGTTCCAGGCAACTATCACTCTCTGTTTACAAGACTTGCCTGCCCATCTCATTTACCCTTTGCTCCACTCACCTTAACGTTATGCCCTCTAGTCTTTGACTTTTCCCCCCTGACTGTCTACCCTATCTATGCCTCTCATAAATGTATACACCTCTTCCAGGTCCCCTCTCAGCCTCCAGCATTCTAAAGAAAACAATCTAAGTTTGCCATCCCTTTCCTTATGGTTAATACCGACTAATCAGGCAGCATTCTCCTCTGCACCCTCTCTAATGCCTCCACACCCTGCTGTAATGGTGGGACTTCAACTGCACATGATACCCAGTACACAAGTGTCACCAAACCAAAGCCCTATATAGTTGCAACATGACTTGACTCTTATACTCAACCTGACTCTTATACTCAATGCCCCCTCCTGTGAAAGCTTGCATACCATAGACAATAGACAATAGGTGCAGGAGTAGGTTTCCAGCCACTCGAGCCAGCACCACCATTCACTGTGATCATGGCTGATCATCCACAATCAGTACTCCATTCCTGCCTTCTCCCCGTATCCCCTGACTCCGCTATCTTTAAGAGCATTTCTTCATCACTCTATCGACTTGTGTTACCAGTTTCATGGAACTATGGATTTGATCCCTCTGAACCTCAATGCTGTTAAGGGTCTTGCCATTAACTATATACTGTACTTTCCCCATATATTTGACCTTCCACAATGCAGCACCTCACACTAGCTGGGACATGTTGGCCGGTGTGGACAAGTTGGGCCAAAGGGCCTGTATCACTCTATGACGTCCACATGCCATTTCTGCCCACATTTCTGTAGTTGATTTATAGCCCACTCTTTAATTTGACAACCTTCCTGCAAACCTGTCTATATTTACAATCAACAGCACCGATATCTGCGGAACTCCACTCGTCACAGACTTCCAGCCAGACTAACCACGACTCTCTGACTAAGGCAGTTCTGAATATAAATGTCACTGTCCAGCCCGTGCATCTTTATCGTCGGGAACAACCTATTATGGGGGACTTTATCTAATGGCTTGCTAAATCTATGCAAGCATCAAATACCATCTTAGCTTCAACAATCACCTCTGTCGCCTCCTCCAAAATTCTCAATCAAGCTTGTAAGATATGACTTGCCATGAACAAGCCATGCCGTCTTTCCCAAATTGGCCCACTGCCTTCCATTCTTATGCTGAGGAATCTCTCAGGCTGACCTTTCCTTAGTCATCAAAGAGAAAGATGCGACTAGATTTCTTCATTGTGAATTCATTTTCTAATCTGCATCAGATCCAAAATTTCTATGAAATAGTTTGCTCATTTTCTTTCACAATTTGCATTGAAGGTACACGGAAAGCAGCTAGTGGAATATCTCAAGAGTCAAGAGTGTTTTCTTTATGATAAAGAAGGATCCTTAACGGGCTTGCCCCCACCTACATCAAAAGTCTGCTTACCCACCACATCACCTCCAGGTCCCTCAGATCGGCCGACTTGGGTTACTGAACATCCCGTGGTCCAGGCATAAGCTCAGGGGCAACCGCGCCTTTGCGGTTGCAGCTCCTAGACTGTGGAACAGCATCCCCTTCCCATCAGAACTGCCCCCTCCATCGACTCTTTTAAGTCGAGACTTAAAACTCATCTTTACTCTCAAGCCTTTCTTGACATCCGCTGAGGGAGGGCTATATGTATGTATTTATGTCTGTACTTAATCTATGAACCACTGTTGTATAACGTTAGTACCTCCACCAATGTAAAGCACTTTGGTCAAAGATAGTTGTTTTTTAAATGTGCTATAGAAATAAAAGTCGACTTGTTTTATTGCCATGTGTCCCAGATAGGACAATGAAATTCTTATTTGCTGCAGCACAACAGAATATGTAAGCATAGTACATAACGGGAGAAAAAATAATGTTTTGCAAATTGCAAATTTCTCATTGCAATGTTTACATTGTCAGATTTAAATGCCATGGTCATTAATGGGAGCTTTATAGAGGAAAATCTTCCCCCTTAACCAAATCCCATGAGGCACCATAGGCAGCACGGTCGTGCAGCAGTAGAGTTCCTGCGCTCGCAGCGTCAGAGACCCAGGTTCGATCCTGACTACGGTTTCTGTCTGTACGGAGTTTGTACGTTCTCCCCGTGGCCACATGGGATTTCTCCGATATCTTCGGTTTCCTCCCACACACCCAAGGCGTACAGGTTTGTAGGTTAATTAGCTTGATGTAAGAGTAAATTGTCCCTAGTGTGTGTCGGATAGTGTTAATGTGCGGGGATCGCTGGTCGGTGTGTACTCGGTCGGGTGAAGGGCCTGTTTCCTCGCTGTTTCTCTAAACTAAACTAAATTAAATCAATATATCATGCCAACATCTAGAGATCTTTGAGGCGTCAACAGCTATGTTAACTTTGGTTTATTAACCTGTAAAAAAGTATGGGGGAAACTAGATATATCATTTTTTGACTAGAAATTCCTATATACAGTATCTATGTGTAGAAAAGAACTGCAGATGCTGGTTTAAATCGAAGGTAGACACAAAATGCTGGAGTAACTCAGCGGGTCAGGCAGCATCTGTGGAGAGAAGGAATGGGTGACGTTTCGGGTCGAGACCCTTCTTCAGAGGAGTTGATGCAAGAGCTCTAAACTGACCATTAATACTACCTCTAACCTGAACTGCCAGCTTTATCCTATGCTGTGAATTCCCACACATACACTACTTCCATAGATAGACACAAAAAGTGGAGTAATTTGAAATGTCACCTACTTCTTTTCTATAGAGATGCTATCTGACCCGCTGAGTTACTCCAGCTTTTTCTGTGTATCTTCGGTTTAAACCAGCATCTGCCGTTCCTTCCTACATTTCCATAAGTAATCCGTGTGACAACAAAGAATACTTTTCCACAACATTTTTTTAAGCTCCGAAGGTACAGCTCTTAATTTAAGGTAGACAAAAGTGCTGGAGAAACTCAGCAGGTGAGGCAGCATCTATGGAGCGAAGGAAATAGGCAACGTTTCGGGTCGAGACCTTTCTGAAGCCTGAAGAAGGGTTTCGACCCAAAAGTTGCCTATTTCCTTCGCTCCATAGATGTTGCCTCACCCGCTGAGTTTATCCAGCATTTTTGTCTCCTTCGATTTTCCAGCATCTGCAGTTCCTTCTTAAACAACTCTTAATTTAGTTATTTTGATGAAAAGTGTACCATTGATAGTTTTTGATAACAAATACAGAATAGTCAGCATATTTTGAATTTCATCTTGTGTGAAACAAGATGAGTTATTATTTAAATCATGGCTGTTGTGCACCTTTCATTGCCACGTGGTATGAAACAAGATATCTCACATTCATCACAATAATGAGGTCTCCCTGTTTAACTGCAGATTAGCGGTCACACATGGAAAACAATCTCAGTATGAAAATCTCATGTCAGTTCAGTAACAGAGAGAAAAGAAACAGCTTCATTATACCTGAAGCACCAGTACCAATTCCTCTCTGATCATACAGTGGGACTGCACTGTAATGGGAATACTGGAGCGAAGGGTTTACTAAGCAGTTTTTGCTCAAATCTAAGCTACTGCAGAACTGACGCAAGTCTACACCCACTAGTATTATTATTATTGCTCTATTTTGTTTGTTTGTTTTTTATGTGTATGTATGTGTGTACGTGTGTGTATATATATATATCTATATCTATATATATACACACACACACACACACACACACACACATATATATATACACACGCACACATAAAAAACAAATAATAATAGTGCAATAATAACAATAATAGTCTTTGTAAACTTGCATCAGTTCTATATATATATGTGTGTGTGTGTATGTATATGTACAATATATATGTATATGTATATGCACACACACTGAACTATTTGTTCTCGTTTATTATATTATTTACAGTGTACTATGTTTACATACCCTGTTGTGCCGCTGCAAGTAAGTATTCATTGTTTTATCTGGGACATATGACAATAAAACACTCTTGACGATGGCGATATTAGAATGCTATGGACAAATCAAAGACTGACTATTCTGACTGTCACGTGTTCAATGCGGGTCTTGGTAGATTTAATGAATGTCAACTGGAAATGCAGCGCAGGTGTGAGTCATTCTATTTAACACCTTTTCAAGGGGGAGGGTGCTTGGGCTCTCACCCCTCATCAATGCCTGCCGATCCTGTGCTGTCGAGTTTTTATGTTAATATTATAACTATCGTGAGCAACATGTTGCACTATTCAAGGAAGTGAAGCCATGATAAGGGGGAAATTAAGAATAAGGGAGAAATTAAGGATAAGGGGGAAATCTTTTAGGACCGAGATGAGAAAAACACTTTTCACACAGAGAGTGGTGAATCTTTGGAATTCTCTGCCACAGAAGGTAGTTGAGGCCAGTTCATTGGCTATATTTAAGAGGGAGTTGGATGTGGCCCTTGTGGCTAAAGGGATCAGGGGATATGGAGAGAAGGCAGGTAAGGGATACTGAGTTGGATGATCATCCATGATCATATTGAATGGCGGTGCAGGCTCGAAGAGCCGAATGACCTACTCCTGCACCTATTTTCTATGTTTCTATGTTTCTAAGATAACCAAGGTGTTAATTTTAAATTGTGTTGGTCAACTTGAAAGCTCAGACATGCACAAGCAAAAATAAGTTGATTTAAAGAACACAATATTTTTTAGAGCCAAGACAATAATTATCAACAAACAAACATAAAATATTTTGATAATAATTCTAATGCCTGTTGTCCCGCAAATGGTGTATCAATTAGAAAGTTATGATAGTATCTAGTTGATACTGTTGATGACATTTTGGATAAAACCCAATTTGGCAAATTGCAACTATTGAATTTGCTTTGCATTTTTTGCTCGAATTTGCTTTAAGTTTCAATTCCATTGTAATTTGTTCCCTGGTTTCTGTTCAGCCAATTAAAAATGATTCAGCACAAATATCACCAAGGCCTCTATGTTGAAAGAAAATGGAATGATTTCACCCAGTCGGATCTAATTGCCAGTTTCCTGCCATCTGACATATAAAAAATGTGCATAGCCGTGATCGCGAATGATCTTACTGGCTAATAATGTTGAGTGAAAATTCAACTATGTGCGCTACTTTGTCGTGTATACATTATTTATATCACAACCCTGCCAAAAATGACTTAGAAACATAGAAAAAAGGTGCAGGAGCAGGCCATTCGGCCCTTTGAGCCAGCACCGCCATTCAATATGATCATCCAGAATCAGTACACTGTAGTAATTCACGCGTTGTGAATAAACAAACTTTATTGGCAAATACAACTGTTAAACACACTCGCGTTAAGTGAGAGCTCTAGCAAGGTCACTGCTGCTGCGGTAGGACACACCCGTGGACTGACGACAATCTTCACTCGCAAACTCCCGCCAAACTCAGTCACGCGACTGTTCTACCTCTACTGACGAGGGTTCGATCTATAAGTGGCTCAACCACTTCCCTTGATTCCGTTCAGGGCCTGTCCTACCTGCATCCGACTCCATGCGGTGAGCGCGACCAAACCGGCAGCGGGGGCCGCGCGGAGGTCGGGTGATCCCTGTACAGGGCCGTTCCCAACAGCATGCGCCTGCATGCGAAGAGCGCGACCAAACCGGCAGCGGGGGCCGCGCGGAGGTGGGGTGAGTGGCGCAACGCGGCGGGAAGTGAGGCGAACTTGGAGCGAAGTCTGAAAGGTAAGTTCGCCAGGACAGAGAGGGACACACAGAGAGGGGCACAGAGGCACACACAGAGAGGGGCACAGAGGCACACACAGAGAGGGGCACAGAGGCACCTACAGAGAGGGTCACGGAGGCACGACGTCCAGGCGGTGTGTAATGCGTCGAGGCGACTGCGAGCCAACAAGACGTTGCCGCGCGGAATTTTTGAACATGGTCAGTTTTTCGGAGCCCCGCACAATGTCGGGACGAACTCCGCACAATTCCGCACGGCTCCGGCGATCGAAGTGGGACCGGCCCCGCGACGCCAGACGACTCAAGCGACCACGTTAGGTCGCGCTCATCGCACGGAGTTGCATGCTGCTGGGGCAGGCCCTTTAGCCCTAAGAGCTGTATCGAACTCTCTAGTGAATTGGCCTCCACTGCCTTTAGTGGCAGAGAATGCCACAGGTTCATGCCTCTCCCGCTGAAAACGTTTTTGCTCATCTCAGTCCTAACTCAAACTTCACTGTCCCTTAACTGGTACACGTAACAATAAACTGACCTTGAAACCGTGAAATGGCCTACCGCATATTCTTAAACGGTGAAACTTCTGCAAAATCTGTATGTAAATCGACAGCTGAAATGGTGAACAGGACTAGGTATGAATTTTGTTCCCTCTATGAATGGCAGTGCACACAGAGTAAATCCCAAACTGTTTCAGTAAAACCTTGATTCACTGCAAAGCGGCCAAAATCACTTGGCAGGTTTGCTGGAAATTATGAACTGATCACGTCAATAAGAGTGTCCATGACACTTTATCCACTTATTCACCTGGGATTCATGGATGCTGCAAAACATTTTCATTTCTTTTCCCAGGAAATTGGGGGTGATCGTAGGAGAGGAGAGCATGCCATCAAATTATAATCACGGACAGACAGAAAAAAACTGGTTGTAACTCAGCGGAGCAGGCAGCACCTCTGGAGAGAAGGAATGGATGACGTTTTGGGTCGAGACCCTTCTTCAGACAGAGTCGGGGAGAGGGAGACACAGAGAGATGGAAGGGTAAGGTGTGAAAACCGGCATCAAAGGGGACGAATTTCAAGGAAAATGTTAGCTAGGGGAAGTTGACAATGAAGCATACAGAGATAAAATTTAATCAGGAGGAAACTGGAGCACCGGGAGAAAACTCACATGGTCACAGGGAGTGCGAACAAACTCTGTACAGACAGCACCCGTGGTCAGGGTCAAACCAGGGTCTCTGGCGCTGTACCACTGCTGCTGCATCACTGTGTTGTCCACCCCTAAAATGATAAAGCTATTGCTAAAATACTAAAATATATTCTTTCAACCAATAAAAGTAGCTGAAGGACTATCCTTGAGTGGACTTTGCTGGCTTTGCCTTGCACTAAACATTATTCCCTTATCGTGTATCTGTACACTGTGAATGGATTGAAGTAATCATGTATTGTCTTTCTGCTGACTGGTTAGCACGCAACAAGAAAGCTTTTCACTGTACCTCGGCACACGTGACTATAAACTAAACTCAACTGAAATAACATGTCACATGAGAATATTTGAAAAACAGATTAAATGACCCAATTACAGTGCCCTCCATAATGTTTGGGACAAAGACCCATCATTTAATTACTTGCCTCTGTATTCCACAATTTGAGATTTGTAATAGAAAAAAAAAATCACATGTGGTTAAAGTGCACATTGTCAGATTTTAATAAAGGCCATTTTTATAGATTTTGGATTCACCATGTAGAAATTACGGCAGTGTTTATACATAGTCCCCCCCATTTCAGGACACAACAATGTAATGTAAATGAAAGTAGACATGTTTAGTATTTTGTTGCATATCCTTTGCATGCAATGACTGCTTGAAGTCTGCGATTCATGAACATCATCAGTTGCTGGGTGTCCTCTCTGGTGATGCTCTGCCAGGCCTGTATTGCAGCCATCTTTAGCTTATGCTTGTTTTTGGGGGCTAGTCCCCTTCCGTTTTCTCTTCAGCATATAAAAGGCATGCTCAATTGGGTTCAGATCGAGCGATTGACGGCCACTCAAGAATTTACCATTTTTTAGCTTTGAGAAACACCTTTGTTGCTTCAGCAGTATGTTTGGGATCATTGTCTTGCTGTAGAATGAACTGCCGGCCAATGAGTTTTGAGGCATTTGTTTGAACTTGAGCAGATAGGATGTGTCTATACACTTCAGAATTCATTATGCTACCACCATCAGCAGTTGTATCATCAATGAAGATAAGTGAGCCAGTACCTTCAGCAGCCATACATGCCCAGGTCATAACACCCCCACCACCGTGTTTCACAGATGAGGTGGTATGCTTTGGATCTTGGGCAGTTCCTTCTCTTCTCCATACTTTGCTCTTGCCATCACTCTGATATAAGTTAATCTTCATTTCTTCTATCCACTAGACCTTTTTCCAGAACTGTGGTTGCTCTTTTAAGTACTTCTTGGCAAACTGTAACCTGGCCATCCTATTTTTGCAGCTAACCAGTGGTTTGCAATTTGCAGTGTAGCCTCTGTATTTCTGTTCATGAAGTCTTCTGCGGACAGTGGTCATTGACAAATCCACACTGACTCCTGAAGAGTGTTTCTGATCAGTCGGGCAGGTGTTTGGGGATTTTTCTTTATTATAGAGAGAATTCTTCTGTCATCAGCTGTGGAGGTCTTCCTTGGCCTGCCAATCCCTTTGTGATTAGTAAACTCACCAGTGCTCTCTTTCTTCTTAATGATGTTCCAAACAGTTGATTTTGCTAAGCCTAAGGTTTGGCTAATGTCTCTAACCGTTTTATTCTTGTTTCTCAGTCGCGTAATGGCTTCTTTGACTTTCATTGGCACAACTTTGGTCCTCATGTTGATAAACAGCAATAAAAGTTTCCAAAGGTGATGGAAAGACTGGAGGAAAGACTAGGTGCTGAGAGCTCTCTTATACCTGCATCAAGGAGGCAATTAAACACACCTGAGCAATTACAAACACCTGTGAAGCCATGTGTCCCAAACATTATGGTGCCCTGAAATGGGGGGACTATGTATAAACACAGCTGTAATTTCTACATGGTGAAACCTAAATGTATAAAAATGGCCTTTAATAAAATCTGACAATGTGCACCTCAACCAAATGTGATTTTTTTTCTATTACAAATCTCAAATTGTGGAGTACAGAGGCAAATAAATAAATGATGGCTCTTTGTCCCAAACATTATGGAGGGCCCGGTATACCTCGTCGTCACCTTTCCTTCGCTACCAATTATCCGTGTTACTGAAATTTTGTTATTTTGATCTCAAACTGCAACCACTTTTGCAATTTTCTTCTCAAAAAATTCTGGCAGAAAATTGATTTTGACACAAGCGATAATCCACAAAATATCAAAAATAACTTTGGTTCTTTCTAAAGTTCCTGACTGAAAACAGAAATGAATGCCCTCTGACATTCTGTCTACGCTGGATATTCACTGGATAGTTACTAGAATATGGAATCTAAACTATGATTGGTTTGTAGTAATATTTCAAGCTCTTTGTTCTTTTTAGACAATAGACAATAGGTGGAGGAGTAGACCATTTGGCCCTTCGAGCCAGCACCACCATTCAATGTGATCATGGCTGATCACCCACAATCAGTACCCCGTTCCTGCCTTCTCCCCATATCTCCTGACTCCACTATCTTTAAGAGCCCTATCTAGCTCTCTCTTGAAAGCATCCAGAGAACTGGCCTCCACCGCCCTCTGAGGCAGAGAATTCCACAGACTCACCACTCTCAGTGAACAAGTGATTCAGAGTAAATGGTCATTCTTAACAGTGAATGCAAAATATTCTTCCCATTTTGTCTTAAAACTGTTTCCATTCTCACGTCTGCAATTCCTAGCACGCATATTCAGTCAAGACATTAACGTAGGCCTTGGAACATTTAAATCTTCTGAGTCAACAAGCAAAGGCTATTGTGCACATGGCCTGGGTTCTACAGGAAGTCAACAAGCACAGCACCTGCTTTCTACAACGTCAGCTGAATATGGTCTGAACGTGCCAGCCTGTCATCACTCTCCCACATTAGAGTGAATGGTTGATAGCAACTTGTTGAGGTTAGTGGGCAACATGAACTGGAATTCATGGTCCATTCTAAGTGTCCACACAGTGCAGCATAGGGCACACTTGGTGTAAATCTGTCCAGCCACATTAATCAAAGAGCCACAAGCACAAACAAGACAGTGCCACCCCCACAACAGAGTCTAGGTCATATTCTATGAATATATATATATATAAAAGATTCTTGTGTTTAACTTGTCAATTTGACGGATGAACAAGAGACTTGTTTTCACTGGAAAAGCTGACAATACACAACTTCTACACACATGCTATGTGCCTTCTGCATTATTTCTTAAGTCACTTACGTACACTTATGTCTGGTCAGGTTTATTGATCATCATCTAAATGGCTATAAAAGTTGAGCATTATTTATTATGGTTTATCATATATAGCAAGGAATGTGAGAATGAATATAGGAGTAGGGAAGTAATGTTAAAATTGTACAAGGCATTGGTAAGACCAATTCTGGAGTATGGTGTACAATTTTGGTCGCCTAGTTATAGGAAGGATGACAACAAAATAGAGAGAGTACAGAGGAGATTTACTAGAATGTTGCCAGGGTTCCAGCAACTATGTTACAGAGAAAGGTTGAACAAGTTAGGTCTTTATTCTTTGGAGCGCAGAAGGTTAAGGGGGGACTTGATTGAGGTCTTTAAAATGATGAAAGGGATAGACAGTTGACGTGGATACGTTTTTCCCATTGAGGGTAGGGAAGATTCAAACAAGAGGGCATGACATGAGAATTAAGGGACAGAAGTTTCGGGGTAACGTGAGGGGGAACTTCTTTACTCAGAGGGTGGTGGCTGTGTGGAATGAGCTTCCAGAAGAAGTGGTGGAGGCAGGATCGATTTTAACATTTAAACGTAAAGTGGATAGGTATATGGACGGGAAGGGAATGGAGGGGTATGGTCTGAGTGCAGGTAGATGGGACTAGGGGAAAACAAATGGTCGGCACGGACTGGAAGGGCCGAGAGGGCCTGTTTCCGTGCTGTAATTGTTATATGTTATATGGTTATATGGTTATAAGCCCATTGTTTGCCCTCAGGTTGCAGAGTGGGTACCTCCAGGCACCTCTGAGGTGTCTCCACACTGTAGCTGTCATTCAAGTAGCCTAGCACTGGCTCGCGTCTGATTAAGAAAACCGGCAGAATTTTGAAACAAAGTTGGCGTTGGTATTATTGTCCAGTATGTTGAGAGATAGTGAAAAACATTGTTTTCAAGAGTTCAAAAGAGTTTTATTGCCATGTGTACCTGATAGGACAATGAAATTCTTGCACACCAGAACATTGTAGGCACGGATACTGAACAGATCAGTGTGTCCATATACCATTGTATAAAGATATACACACATGAATAATTAAACTGATAAAGTGCAAATAAACAGATTATTTGCTATTAATGTTCAGAGTTTTGTCCGAGCCAGGTTTAATAGCCTGATGGCTGTGGGGAAGTAGCTATTCCTGAACCTGGTCGTTACAGTCTTCAGGCTCCTGTACCTTCTACCTGAAGGTAGCAGGGAGATGAGTGTATGGCCCGGATGGTGTGGGTCCTTGATGATGTTGCCAGCCTTTTTGAGGCAGCGACTGTGATAAATCCCCTCGATGGACGGGAGGTCAGAGCCGATGGCGGACTGGGCAGTGTTTCCCACTTTCTGTAGACTTCTCCGCTTTGTGAGCTATTTGTGTGTTTTGTGTGCTAACCAGGTAAATCATACCATACACTAGTACATCAGGTAGAGCAAAAGAGAAAATAAACAGAGCAGAATGAAATGTTACAGCCACAGAGAAAGTGGATGTAAAAGAAAAGTGCAAGGTAGATTGGAAGATCGGCAAATTATCCTTAGCAAATGCGAGGTTGTTTCAGATGCCTGATAAGAGTGGAGAAGCTGTTCTTGAATCTGTGTAGTTAATGTCGTTAATATATCAGGTTATTGGTCACAAGGTTATAAGGAATAGTAAATTTAGGCCATTCGGCCTATCAAGTCCACTCCGCCATTCAATCATGCTATCTCTCCTAACCCCAATGATTTTTTATCATAAGAAGGATAGCTAGAATATTTTAAATTTCAGAGAAAGGAAGAAAATAGACAACAGACAATGGACAATAGGTGCAGGAGTAGGCCATTCGGCCCTTCGAGCCAGCACCGCCATTCAATGTGATCATGGCTGATCATCCCCAATCAGTACCCCGTTCCTTCCTTCTCGCCATATTCCCTGACTCTGCTAACTTTAAGAGCCCTATCTAGCTCTCTCTTGAAAGTATCCAGAGAACCGGGCTCCACCGCCCTCTGAGGCAGAGAATTTCACAGACTCACATCTCTGTGTGTGAAAAACCATTTCCTCGTCTCCATTCTAAATGGCTAATCCCTTATTCTTAAACTGTGGCCCCTGGTTCTGGACTCCCCCTACTTCGGGAACATGTTTCCAGCCTCTAGTGTGTCCAAACCCGTAACAATCTTATATGTTTCAATGAGATATCCTCTCATCCTTCTAAAATCCAGAGTATACAAGCCCAGCTGCTCCATTCTCGCAGCATTTGACAGTCCCGCCATCCCGGGAATTATCCTTGTAAACCTACGCTGCACTCTCTCAATAGCAAGAATGTCCTTCCTCAAATTAGGGGACCAAAACTGCACACAATACTCCAGGTGTGGTCTCACAGCCCTGTACAAGTGCTGAAGGACCTATTTGCTATACTCAACTCCTCTTGTTATGAAGGCCAACATGACATTCGCTTTCTTCACTGGCATTCGCTGTACCTGCATGCTTACTTTTATAGACTGATGAGCAAGGACCCCCAGATCCCGTTGTACTTCCCCTTTTCCCAACTTTACACCATTTAGATAACAATCTGCCTTCCTGTTTTTGCTACCAAAGTGGATAACCTCACATTTATTCAAATTAAACTACATCTGCCATACATCTGCCCACTCACCCAACCTGTCCAAGTCACCCTGCATTCTCATAGCATCCTCCTCACGAGAATGTTTTCAAAGATTGGAGACCAACAGAGTTTGAATGCTGCAAGTGGCAGAGAGAGTTTGTGAGGCTCATTCATGCCTTTGGCAGGCGATGTAAACAGAAAATAAATGAGGTTTGAGGAGAGAGAGAATAAGGCAATGCTGGAATTATTACAAAGAACACCACAGATGGTAGAAATAAAACCTGAAATAAAAAGAGAATGCTGGACATTTTCAGGCCTGGCATTGCGGAGAGAGATCATTGAAATGAATACTAGTTGACCTTTTATTAGAACTGGCCATTTGTAGTGTAAATGTGAAAATAAGCTATCTGAGATTATGTAATGTGTTTTGTGAATCTCTGGGGAAAAATTGTTTGTGAATTCTGAGGGAAAAATAGTTTGTTTAAGAAGGAACTGCAGATGCTTTTCACACAGAGAGTGGTGAGTCTCTGGAATTATCTGCCACAGAAGGTAGTTGAGGCCAGTTAATTGGCTATATTTAAGAGGGAGTTAGATGTGGCCCTTGTGGCTAAAGGGATCAGGGGGTATGGAGAGAAGGCAGGTACAGGATACTGTGTTGGCTGATCAGCCATGATCATATTGAATGGCGGTGCAGGCTTGAAGGGCCGAATGGCCTACTCCTGCACCTATTGTCTATGTTTCTATGTTTCTAATCTCTGGAGAAAAAGGAATGGGTGACGTTTCAGGTCTAGACCCTTCTTTAGAAGAGTTGATGCAAGAGCTCTAAACTGACCATTCTTCTTCAGGGGAAAAGGAAACGAGAGATATAGACAGTACTTAGGTGAAATTATTGGAAAATATGCAAAACAACGATAATCAAGGAAATGTGGAGCACATAAGGGGCCATTGTTGGCTGTGGGATAGGGGATAACTAATATACAGACAGGGGGTAACGAATATACAGACAGGGGAACTCAACAGGATGTCGGTAAAACTAGTACAATGACTCGGAAGGGGGAGGGACGGAGAGAGAGGAGATACAAGGGTTACTTGAAGTTAGAGAAGTCAATGTTCATACCGCTGGGCTGTAAGCTGCCCGGGTGAAATATGAGGTGCTGTTCCTCCAATTTGCGCTGGGCCTCACGCTGACAGTGGAGGAGGCCCAGGACAGAAAGGTCAGTGTGGGAATGGGAGGGGGAGTTGAAGTGTTGAGCAACGGGGAGATCAGGTTGACCCATGCGGACTGCCAGTCTTCCTCCCAGCCCCTTCAGCCTCAAGACTCTTGCTTTAAGTCTAATTGGTTGGGGAGATACCTTGTTGGTTGCCGTGCTCGCTCTGGACCTGTGCTGCCATCAGATCACAGTGGCACTGATTTGGCATCCAACGATATTAACCGACGATAGACACAAAATACTGGAGTAACCCAGCGGGTCAGGCAGCATCTCTGGAGAGAAGGAACAGGTGACATTTCTGGGCGAGATTCTATTGGCCCTGTCTCACTGTGCGAGTTGACCACGAGGTACCCCGAGTGACAGACTCGTGGCTGTGCACGAGACTGCAAGTTTATGATCAAGTGTGTAATACGAGTTCCCACGGGTATGTCATTGTTGCGATGTTCCAAGTTCCTCTCCCGAGTTAGCAAGTTCCTCTCCCGTTACTCTTGAGCCAACCGTGAATGAAGGTATGTTTTAATAAAGCAACAATGTTAAAATACTTCTCCATCCTGTGGTTTTGAGTTATTTCAGCGCGGATGGGAAAATGCGCATCCTCCAGTAACCAAGCATTTCTTGTTGTTTTATGTTTTTAATACTTTTTTGCAATGGATCTCTATTTTAAATAATTTTAAAAAAGGAAGCAGCCCGGGTGACTGACATTGAGCGGCCGCCAGGACCCGACAGCAGACACACACACACACACCACACACACACACACACACACACACCACACACACACACACACACACAGAGATACACACAGAACAGAGCTGGCCACCACTTCAGAGGAATTAAGCTCGGGTGACTGAGCGGCCGCCGGGACCCGACAGTACACACACACACACACACACAGATAGACAGAGAGGGAGAGAGAGAGACACACACACACACACACACACACACACACCACACACACACACACACACACACAGATACACACAGACAGCAGCTGGCCACCACTTCAGAGGAATGAGGCAGCTCGGGTTGACTTTGAGCGGCCACCGGGACCCGACATCAGACACACACACAGATACACACAGATAGACAGAGAGGGAGAGAGAGAGAGAGACACACACACACACACACACACACACACACACACACAGAGATACACACAGACAGCAGCTGGCCACCACTTCAGAGGATTAAGCAGCTGGGTGACTGAGCGGCCGCCGGGATCCGACAGTACACACACACACACACACACACACACACACACACACACACACACACAGATAGACAGAGAGGGAGAGAGAGAGACACACACACACACACACACACACAACACACACACAGAGAGATACACACAGACAGCAGCTGGCCACCACTTCAGAGGAATGAGGCAGCTCGGGTGACTTTGAGCGGCCACCGGACCCGACATCAGACCACACACAGATACACACAGATAGACAGAGAGGGAGAGAGAGACATATACACACACACACACACACACACAGAGAGATACAGACAGCAGCTGGCCACCACTTCAGAGGAATTAAGCAGCTCGGGTGACTTTGAGCGGCCACCGGGACCCGACAGCAGACACACACACAGATAGACACAGATAGACAGAGAGGGAGAGAGAGACACACACACACACACACATAGAGAGAGAGATACACACAGACAGCAGCTGGCCACCACTTCAGAGGAATGAGGCAGCTCAGGTGACTTTGAGCGGCCACCGGGACCCGACATCAGAGACACACACAGATACACACAGATAGACAGAGAGGGAGAGAGACACACACACACACACACACACACACAGATAGACAGAGAGGGAGAGAGACACACACACACAACTCAGCGGACCAGGCAGCATCTCTGGAGAGAAGGAATAGAGTCGAGACCCTTCTTCAGACTTACCCGAAATGCCACCCATTCGTTCGCTCCAGAGATGCAGCCTGTCCCGCCGAGTTACTCCAGCACATTGTGTGTGTCTATCTCCGGTGTGAACCAGCATCTGCAGTTCCTTCCCAATCCCACACTCTCGGCCCCGGGGGGGTGGATGGTGCATCACACGTGGACACATCCACCCACCACCCCAGACTTGCCCCTTCGGCAGGTCTTTAAGCCGTTCATTGAGTCAGAGTGAAGCCACGGGGCAGGCGCCTCAGTATAAAGGACAAGTGGCAGAAAGGCCGAAGATAGACACAAAATGCTGGAGTAACTCGGCGGGACGGCTGCATCTCTGGAGCGAGGAATGGGTGGCATTTCGGGTAAGTCTGAAGAGGGTCTCGACTCTATTCCTTCTCTCCAGAGATGCTGCCTGGTCCGCTGAGTTACTCCAGCATTTTGTGTCTATCTTTGTTTCAGTCTTTACTCGAGCAAAAGAACAGATTATTAAAGTTCCCACGTAGACTCACGAGACACTAAGATAAACGCACGGGGCCACTACGTTATTACAACGAGTTTAAATGTTTCCATTTTTAACTTGAACAGTTAATTTGACTCGTGGAAAAAATCAAAATGTTTGATTTTTTTTCACGAGTTAACAAGTTTCCGAGTACCTGCCGTTAGCGCAAAGTCGATTAAGTTGCTCGTGCGAGTTCCGACGTTCCGCTACGTGATCACCACGAATGAAAAAACTGGGTCACTCGTGGGCCAACTCGCACAGTGAGACAGGGGTTTAACCAACGAATTCTTCTAAATCTGACCCACAATATATGCAGATGATGTACTAATATATATTACAAAGCCGGAAATTAGCATTCCAAATTTATTAAATCTAATAACTCAATTCGGTCATTTCTCAGGATATAGAATTAATTGGAATAAAAGCGAAATCATGTCAATAACGGATCATAATATACATATACTACACAAATCACCTTTTAAAATAGTTGACGAAAAATTTAAATATTTAGGTATTTATGTAACTAAGGGGTATAGCTTTATTTAAATCAAATTTTCCACCTTTAATGAATGAACTAAATAAGAATATTCAATACTGGAAAACACTTCCTATCTCAATGTTCGGTAGAATTAATGCTATAAAAATGATTTTTCTACCGCAATTATTGTCCATCCGATATATATTCCAAAATCCTTTTTTTTTTAAAGTACTGACTGTTATTTCAATCCATCCTGGTTTAGCAGTTATATTAAAAACATGAATTTTTGGCTGGAAGAAATGGATCAACAACCAGAATGGTTAAGGATGGAAAAGGAGGACTGTTACCTTTTGAAATCGGTTTCGATTATGTTTGCACCGACAAAATTGCACAAAAAAACTTATGGGGAAAACCCTATAATATATAGTGGTACACGAATCTGGAAACAACTTAAAAAGGCTCTAAAACTGGACAATATACCACTCTACCTCCCTATTGTAAACAATCCCTTATTCAAACCTTCCATGCTAGATAAAGGCTTTATACAATGGAAAAACTATGGAATCAAAAGGGTGGAACACCTCTATAAAAAAGGCACTTATCTCTCATTTCAAGAACTGCAACAGATTTATGGGTTACACTCAAATAATTTTTTTCGATACTTACAACTCAGAGATTATATTAGGTCAAATACACAAGATTATAGGAATAGGGAACCAGAAATCTTAGATGAATGTCTGAATAAACATCCTAATACAGAAAAATTAATAACTTATATTTACGACACCCTTTTTAGATAGCGAGATACCATCAACGGAATCATATAGACACACATGGGAAAATGAAATAAATCAATCCATAATGAAAGATTTATGGGATAAAAGTTTACAATACATACATCAATGCTCGCTAAATTCCAGACATGCTCTAATACAATTTAAAGTTTTACATAGATTACATTATTCCAAAGTTAAACTAAATAGAATCTTCCCACATATCTCGTCTACCTGCGATAAATGTCAACATCTAGAGGCTAATTTAACACATACCTTTGCAAATTGTATAAAAATTAAGAATTTCTGGATTGAGATTTTTAGAATAGCTTCTGAAGTTATTAATACTAAACTGGATCCGGACCCAAAATTAATAATACTTGGAACATCAGAACAAAGTTTAACTCTTACAACAAGCCAAAGAAATTTCCTAGATTACAGTATAATAATTGGGAAGAAATTAATATTAAAATTTTGGAAAGGCCCTATATCCCCCCCACAATTAAATGTGGATTACGGAAATGTCGGAGACCCTACACCTGGAAAGAATCAGATTTGCCTTAATGGACAAACAAGAAGTTTTTGTTAGAACATGGTCTTCTTTCATTGATTACTTAAAAGGGTAGAATGGTTCGGCAGGGAAACCCTAACTGAAACTTGGATTTAGGAATAGATGAAAAGTTATATCTTATATTCTTTGATCTTATCTCCTACGATGTATTAATAGTAAATTATTCCTTTCTTTATGATTTTCTTCTTTGATATAGATTATTATTCTATTTTTCTTACTGTTCTCTATAAAAAAAAACTATTAGAGTCAAAATGATACAACTGATAATATTAATAATGTATGCTTGTTGAACATGAAATATTTCTATCATAATATATGTTTGCTAATCCACTGTCTAAATACTCTAATAAAAAAATATATTCAATAAATCTGACCCACTCTCTGGTAGATAGACACAAAAAGCTGGAGGAACTCTTCTTCAGACTGGTCTCGACCCTAATGTCATCTATTCCTTTTCTTCAGAGATGCTGCCTGACCCGCTAAGTTGCTCCAGCATTTTGTGTTTATCTTCGGTTTAAACCAGCATCTGCAGTTCCTTCCACACACCATGCTGGTAGTCTTAGAGCTCCATCTGGTGGAAGCTGTGAAAATAGCAGATCAAGAGAACACATTCTTGCATACTTCCCAGAAGAGATTTTATCCAACGTCAGTCTTTAGCTCTGAAGTCCTCTGACTCTATCGACTACTGTTTGTTGCCAGCAGGCATGAGTGACATGAGTTGGTTGACGAAAATGAATACATTTTAAATTGGTTGGTGCAGGAAGGAACTGCAGATGCTGGTTTATACCGAAGATAGACACAAAATGCTGGAGTAACTCAGCAGGACAGGCAGCATCTGTGGAGAGAAGGAATGGGTGATGTTTCGGGTCTGAAGAAGGGTCTCAACCCGAAACGTCACCCATTCCTTCTCTCCAGAGATGTTGCCTGTCCCGCTGGGTTACCCGCGAATGGGCATCTTGGCTAGGCCCAGGAACAAACCGACAGGGAGGTCCCACCCCCCGATTGGCTCTCCTCACTCTCTGCCTTGCGTCCAAACACTAGGATCGTGCGACTAAAATGCAACCAGAACTTGAGGAGCAGTCCCTCCCGATATTGGTACGGGGCAGCAACCTCACACACTCCATATACACGTGGAACACGGTCTCTACCTCGCCGCAGAAAATACAGGAGGCCGACGTGCCCATGAACCAGCCCTGTGCAATCTCTCTCTCTCTCCCCCCCCCTCCCTCTCCCTCCCTCTCTCTCTTTCCCTCTCTCCCTCTATGGCAGCTTTGGCCAGGCCCTCTCATAGATGAACTGAGGCCTAGGCCAATTTCAATTTTACAGGCCCCCACATCAAGATCTGTTTGAAGCAGACAGGCAAGAGGCTCTTGCCAAATGGCACTTGTTGCCCCCCCTCTGTTAGGACCTGCCTTAGGCAACCTCTCCTTCTGCTGTGGTTAGCGTTGGCAACGTCCCATTGCAATGTAATTGTGGCACTCGGCAGCTTGAGATTGGTGCACTGTGAGTGGCATTGTGACATCATCAGTGAAAAGTCCTGGAAAGAGGATGTGTGTGAGAACCATTTTTTTGCCTTTTTTTAAACTTGAATCATCGATAAGTTGTGAAATATAGGCTCAAATCTTAAGTGAACCTGATGACGGCGTGGAGGGGAAAATGTGAGTCAGAATATGTAAAAATGTAAACGCTAGGTTGCAGCGTTTTGAGGAAGATACAAAGAATACAGACACACATACAACACACATACAGGATGAGACTTTTATAGGTCTATAGATGTCCCGGAACAATGACATTCTTACTTGCAGCAGCACAACAGAATATGTAAACATAGTACACTGTAAACAATGTAATGAGAAAAAAAGGTCAGTGTGTACACACACACACACACACACACACCTCAGGCACGTGCTGTGAGTAATTACTCAGGGTAGGCACTGGGCCGTCAGTCGACTTTTAAAAATCATTAAAAAAACACACTTGCGCAGGAATTATTATTTTGTAAAACCGCACATGCGCAGATCAGTCCTGTAGGCAATCAGTTGACTTCTTAAAAAAATCTTTTAAAAACGCGCATGCGCAGATTGGTCTCCTCGCCTGTGGGCATGTGCAGCACCTTGCGCGCAGTCTACGGTGCAAAGGCAGAATTACAGAGTACTGCGGATGAAAGGCACGGGAGAATTACGCCTACCTAAGATCGATTATTAAAATACTAACCATTTAATAATACTGAATTTAGTAAATGAATTGTAAATCTTTACTATTTATATTTAATAATTACCTTTTTATAAATTTAGTCAGCACTGCCTACCTTGCCTATCCTGATGGCACGTGCCTGACATATCCGTGTATATAGAACACACACACACGCACACACACACGCACACATATAATCAAACAACAATAGTACAATAATAACAATAATCGTCCATGTGGTACAGAGTTTAATGGAGGTTGTAGTGTTTAATAGCCTGGTGGCTGTCGGGAACAAGCTGTTGAAATGGTGGCTTTATGGAATCCTGGGTTAGTTGGATCCTGGGTTACAGCATTACAATGGCACCTGCAATAATATAACCAAAAGCAAGTTTCCCAGTCACTCATAACCCATTGCAACCTATAACAACCCTATTTAAAAGCTAATAGAACTGTGGTCGCTGGTTCCAAAGGTTTGCCCACTGTCACTTCAGTTACTTGCCATGCCCAAATCCCTAAAAGTGTGTCAAGTGTAGCCCTTGTACGGCCCTCCACATATTGCCTGGGGAAACTTTCCTAAACACACAACAATTTCCACTACGTCTAAACCCTTGGCACTATGACGGTCCCTGTCTATATCGGGCAAGCTAACATCCCCTACTATGAGAATCCCAGTTAGTCTTGCAGGTAGATACAAAATGCTGGAGTAAAGGGCCTGTCCCACTTTCCCGAGCTGCTCACAAATTCTCCCGAGTTTTCCCCTTGATTCGGAGAATGTTCGTAACAGGTCCGTAGGAGTCGTAGATATATCGTAGCAGCTCATTATGTAAGCCGTAGGTACTCAGGGCACTAAATGTTGCAATATCTCTCCTCCCGACTATCTTTTTACTCGTAGACATTTTTTATCGGGCTGGATAAAACGTCCAGACTTACCTGAAGCCCCGAGAACCTACGGCTGGCATAACGAGCTGCCACGATATATCTACGGACTCCTACGGCCTCCTACGGACCCGTTACCAACATTCTCTGAGTTTGAATCGAGAGGAAAACTCGGGAGAATTCGTGAGCGGCTCGGGAAAGTGGGACAGGCCCTTAACTCAGCGGGACAGGCAGCATCTCTGGAGAGAAAGAATGGGCGACGTTTCGGGTCGAGACCCTTCTTCAGTCATGCAGCTATCTGCACTCTCCCAGCAAAGTTGTTCCTATAATTCCCGTTGAATATTTGGGCGCCTAACATGAAAGGTCAACAAGGTGACCACCCCTTTTTATTCTCAGTTCCACCCAAACAGCCTCAGTGGACAATCCAACAGGATAGTCATCTTGAACTACAGTTGTGATGTTATCCTTAAACAATAAAGCAAACCTGTACCCTGGAACATTAAGCTGACACCCCATTCCCTTCCTTAGCCAGCTTTGCAGAATGACAACAACTTCCTAGTCACACATAACTATCCGCACCCTGAGTTCATCTGCCCAATAGCCCCGTCCCACGATGCTAGAGGCAGGAAACATGTTCCCGATGTTGGGGGAGTCCAGAACCAGGGGCCACAGTCTAAGAATAAGGAGTAAGCCATTTAGAACGGAGATGAGGAAACACTTTTTCTCACAGAGAGTGGTGAGTCTGTGGAATTCTCTGCCTCAGAGGGCGGTGGAGGCCGGTTCTCTGGATGCTTTCAAGAGAGAGCTAGGTAGGGCTCTTAAAAATAGCAGAGTCAGGGGATATGGGGAGAAGGCAGGAACGGGGTACTGATTGGGGATGATCAGCCATGATCACATTGAATGGCGGTGCTGGCTCGAAGGGCCGAATGGCCTACTCCTGCACCTATTGTCTGTTGTCTATTGTATCAGAAATAAAATATTTACTGACAGCAGAAATTTCTAAGAGCAGGAGGTTCTAATTGATAGAGATGTTGTGCTTAATAATATAATATTAGTAAAATGATTGTATAATAGTATTAATACATGTAATATTTAAGATTCCAATAAATAGCTTCTTTAAGTGAAATATTTTGTTGCATTGGTGTGTCGTCAGATTGGAAACCTCGATCGACTGTAACGTCTACAGTAACTTGCTCCAATTATTGTCTTTCTACACAGCATGGTATTCTCATGTTGATTGCTCTGACACCTTACTGCAATCAGATTTATGACTCATCTTCATTTATTTTCTACATGGCAGGTGTGCATTTAATAAGGTTGTACGCATAAAGCTACGATTGATTTTTCCATCCGAATATATTTACAAGTGGAAAGGGCAAAGATATTTGAAACCAACATATTTTAATAGTTGATAGATACAGCATGCTAGAGTAACTCAGCGGGTCAGGCAGCATCTCTGGATAGAAGAGATGGGGGACGTTTCAGGTTGATACCCTTCTTCAGATCCTCAACCCGAAACGTCACCGATTCCTTCTCTCCAGAGATGCTGCCTGTCGCGCTGAGTTACTCCAGCATTTTGTGTCTATCTTCAGTGTAAGCCAGCAACTGTAGTTCCTTCCTACTCTTTTAATAGTTGGATGCGCCCGGAGCCTCCGAAGCTCCGAAGTCAGGTCGCAGCCGCGCGCCACCACAGCTCTCCCCGTTCCGAAGGCGGCCAGCTCCGCGATGGCGAGTCCGCAGGCTCCGCGACTGGAGCCCTCAGGATAGTTCCGGCCGGAGGCTGCCGCCGGCTCCACGCTGTTAGGCCCAACGACACCGGAGACCCGGCAGGGAAAAAGTCAGGTCCCTGTACAGGGAAGAGATTAACGCTTTCCCCCACCAGTTCACCAAGGTCAATGATATGAGGCCACCACCATGTAGTTGATGACCAGTCATTCCAATGGCTTTGTTCTGAGCTCAGTTATACAAGGACAATGTGCTTTCCGTAAATGCCGAAGATTTTCATAACATGTTCAGTAGAAAGGCATACCAGATCACTTGCAAAATCTCCCTTTCTTCAAAGAAAGGATTAAGTACAGGAAACTAACTGTTGTAATGATCAAACCCCCTTTGATCGTTCAATAGCACAGCTTGTGAGTTGATGCATGGAAATCGTAACAGTATTCAATAATAGCAACAACAGTTCTCAGCATTATATTGCAATAATTTGATTTTAAAATCCTCCTGATCATTGACATCCCTTTTTTTCTGTGTTTCAGGTAAGGCAATTGCTGGTCATATTTTGATTATGTATCATGTAAGGCAAAAAAAAGTCTTGGTTAATTGAAACACTATGAAATTAGCAAAGTTAGTAACTAGATAGACACAAAGTGCTGGAGTAACTCAGCGGGACAGGCAGCATCTCTGGAGAGAAGGAATGGGTGATGTTTCGGGTCGAGACTTTGTCTGTAGTCTTCTTCTTTGTGTCAACCAGAGTAAATAACAACACTCTTTAAAACCTTTCCAACAATCCAATGGAGAATTATAATCCAAGTGTTATTTTCCAAGTGTTATAAACCCATCAACTGCCTCGCTATCTCCTAACCACACAGGGGTCACTTTATCCCAAAATTCTTCCATTCATCAAAAGTAGCTTATATTTAAAATCTTTCTTTATTACTCAATGCTTACATTAATTGCTGTTAATTTTATCTCTGTGAATGTTCTGAATTAGTGTTTGACTGTAAAATAAATCATTGTAGAAGACAGCTAAAATTGTATTTAGGAAGTTGTGTTTTGGCAGCATAATTATAAATGATGAGGTTATTCTATCAATATGAAGTTAATAGACTTCAAGGAATTCGTAAAATCAGGCCACTTAAGCATAAATCAACATGCTCCTGAATAATTGTCATAATAGATTCAGAGGACAGATTTCAAAACATTCACAGCAGTTATTTGATGAAATGCTTTCGAAGAGAATATGGAGTTTATAGCAATGAGTTTATGAGCCTCGGTTTTAAAATAGAGCAGAATTTATCACTGAACTGTCATTTGACTTCTTGTTTCTATTTAAGTATTCGTATTAGCTTATTCTTGCCAAACATGTCTGGAAAAGCAATTCGTCGTTTCTGAATAGTTCCAGCCAGCAGACTGGAGAAAAGTAGATTCATAAATCTTGAATTATTTGGACATTTCATGATCTGATTTCATAAGGTCATTTTGGATGGCCAGTAAAAGATTGTAATCCATGCAAATACAAATTTCACCAAGGGGAAACCAAAATGTTACAGCTCATAATTCAAATTACCCAAATAAGTAATGATGAGAGTGTTGAAGGTACAAAACATATTATTTAAAAAATAAAATGTTGGACTCTTTCATCTATGTCTGCGCTCTAACAATCTTCCCAGACAGAGAAACATAGAATATAGGTGCAGGAGGAGGCCGTGATTCATTGTGATCATGGCTGATCGTCCCCAATCAATAACCCGTGCCTGCCTTCTCCCCATATCCCTTGACTCCACCAGCCCCTAGAGCTCCATCGAACTCTCTCTTAAATCCATCCAGTGACTTGGCCTCCACTGCCCTCTGTGGCAGGGAATTCCATAAATTCACAACTCTCTGGATGAAAAAGCTTTTTCTCACCTCAGTCTTAAATGGCTTCCCCTTTATTCTAAGACTGTGGCCCCTGGTTCTAGACTCGCCCAACATTGGGAACATTTTTCCTGCATCTAGCTTGTCCAGTCCTTTTATAATTGTATATGTTTCTATAAGATCCCCCTCATCCTTCTAAACTCCAGTGAATACAAGCCTAGTCTTTTCAATCCTTCCTCATATGACAGCCCTGCCATCCCAGGGATCAATCTCGTGAACCTACTTCAATCACAAGGATGTCCTTCCTCAAATTAGGAGACCAAAACTGTACTCAATACTCCAGATGTGGTCTCACCAGAGCCCTATACAACTGCAGAAGAACCTCTTTACTCCTATACTGAAATCCTCTTGTTATGAATGAAATCCTCTTGTTATGACAGCACCAATATTCTATCAGCCCAGGCAAGGTCTATCTTCGAACAATCATTTCCAGGCAAGGTCTATGTTCTGACAGACACAAAATGCTGGAGTAACTCAGTGGGACAGACAGCATCTCTGGAGAGAAAGAATGGGTGACGTTTCGGGTCGAGACCCTTCTTCAGACTGTCGGAAGGAGATGGGGATACAGAGATAAGGAAGTGTAAGGTGTGAATATGAGATAAAGGGGGTGGAGATCAAGGAAAATGTAGAATAGATTATTGATAGCTCGGAGAAGGTAACAACAAAGCAAACAGAGATAAAATAGAAACGAGGACAGTCAGACTGGTTGGAGAACTGGGAAGGGTGAGGGATGGAGAGAGAGGGAAGGCAAGGATTACTTGAAGTTAGAGAAGCCGATATTCATACCTCTGGTATGAATATCCCCAGCGAAATATGAGGTGCTGTTCCTCCAATTTGCAATGCACTCTGACAATGAAGGAAACCCAGGACAGAAAGGTCAGTGTGGGAATGGGAGGGGGAGTTAAAGTGTTTAGCAACCGGGAGATGAGGTAGGTCAATGCGGATTGTTCTGACAATCAGCCCAGGCAAGGTCTATGTTCTGACAATCATCGTGGACAAGGTCTATGCTCTAACATTCCTCCCAGGGAAGGTCACTGCCCAAAAAATGCTCTCAGACAACTTTCTGTTTACAATGGCAAATTCACTAATTTCTCAAAAGTGAATTAATTCAGACTGGATTATCAAAAGAGAATTTTAAGTATTCAAATTCAGCTATTGTGCGGTCTAATGGAAATGTTTAAGCTCTTTAATGTAATGTGATTTTGATAATCTGACAATTTTTTTCCCAATATTTTGTTTCCAATGCTCCTATTATTCTTTGCTGAACTATAAATGAGTTCTGCGAGTGAAAATACCGGCTGTTGTTTCAATGAAACATGCACAATAATTTAGACTCTGGCAGACCCATGAACAGTGGGTCCAGCAATAGTTATAGGAAAAGAGTAAAATGCAATATCAATGTTAGTGAAGAGAGATCTATACCTACCGCGTAAGCAAATAAAACTACGACAAAGATCATATTGAACCTTTTCTCAACATCAATTTTTTTCTTCTATTTTCTTCCTGTAATCAATACTTCTGGATATAGAAGCCCTTTGATAAAACCGGCTACCGTTGAAACTGCAAATTGCAGCTGATTGTGGACACAGCCCAGATCATCACACAAACCAACCTCCCTTCTATTGACTCCATTTACACCTCACGCTGCCTCGGCAAGGCCAGCAGCATAATCAAGGGCATGTCACACCCTGGTCACCCCCTCTCCTACCCTAACCTATCAAACAAGGGATATAGAAGTGTGAAAACGCACACCTCCAGATTCAGGGACAGTTTCTTCCCAGCTGTTATCAGGCAACTGAATCATCCTCCCACAACCAGAGAGCAGTGATTTGATTTTTTGATTCAATTTATTGTCATTGCACTTTTCAGTACAACAAAATGGTTTAGCCTGCAGTCATAGCATAGAATAAATAACAAAACACACACTCAACACAGTTTTTACATCCACCACAGTGAGTCCACCAGGCACCTCCTCACTGTGATGGAAGGCAAAAGTCTTAAGTCTTTGTCTCTTCCCTCCTTGCTCTCCCTCTGCGCTGAGGCGATCCAGGCCTCCGATGTTGTGACCCCGCCGGGTGATGGCAAGTAAGTCCGGCGGCTGAATCCGAGCTCCGCGAACGGGCCGGTTCAAACTCCGCGGCCCGGGGCGGTCGAAGCTGCTGCTCTCCAATCCAGCGGATGCAGCTGTTGTTGCGGGAGCCCCGGAAAAACAGGCCACCAACCTGTGACCTGCGAGCTCACGACGTTGATGTCGTCCACTGGCCCGCGGCCAAGCCTCCGAGGCTCCGACGTCGGGTCGCAACGCCACCACAGCCCCGGTCGGCCAGCCTCGCGTGGGTAAGTCCCGGCTCGAGGTCGGTCCCAGTTGGAGGCCGCCAGCTCCGCGATAGGCCTCAGCGGAGACGGAGATGGGGGATATGGCAAGAAAGGTCGCATCCTCCCGAAGGAAGAGTCAAAAAACATATTTCACCACCCCCCCCCCCCCCCACCCCCCACATATACACAACTAAAATAAACTGAAACAACGGGACAAAAGAAAACAAAAAAAGAAAAGACAAACGGACTGCAGGCGAGCCAGTGCTGAACTACTATCTACCTCACTGGTGACCCTCGGACTATCTTTGATTGGACTTTGCAGGCTTTACCTTGCAGTAAACGTTATTCCCTTATCATGAATCTATACACAGTGTATTGTAATCATGTATTATCTTTCTGCTGACTGGATAGCACGTAACAAAAGCTTTTCACTGTACTTCAGTTAACGTGTCAATACACTGAACTGAAATTGAAACTGATATCATTGCAACATGGAAAATTACCCATTTTTTCTTTCTGAAATGAAATCATGGTTCACAAATTATAGTAGAATTAGGCCATTTGGCCCATCCAGTCTACTCAGCCATTTTGCCTCCTGATCCCATTTTCCTGCGTCTTCCAATAACCCTTGACACCCGTTCTAATCACAAATTTGTTTATCTCTGCCTTAAAAATATGTACTGACTTGGCCTCCACAGCCCTCTGTGGCAATGAGTTCCACAGATTAACTACCCTTTGACTAAAGAAGTTCCTCCTCACCTCCTTTCTATAAGATCGCCCTTTAATTCTGAGGCTGTGACCTCTGGTCCTGGACTCTCCCACCAGTGGAAACATCCTCTCCACATCCACTCTATCTAGGCCTTTCATTATTCTGTAAGTGTCAATGAGGTCGCCCCTCAACCTTCTAAACTCCAGCGAGTACAGGCCCAGTGCTGTCAAACGCTCATAGTAATAACTGCCCAGCTATTTGATTCTGACAAAAGTTAATGGTTAACTTACACTCCAGTTTATCCTCGGCTCTTCCACGCTCCAACAGCGACAGATAGCAAACAATATCCTTCAGGTAGACCACTTGTGGCATCTGGGACTGCAGCACGTGAGGCGGTGCCTTCGGAGGGCTGTGACTCTTCCGAAGTGATAAACTCATCTTCTTATCTAAACTCTTTGTACCTGTTAAATGAAAAGGTAGAATTAACCTTAACTGTTTTACATGGAGAGAGGGATTCGAGCAGGTGCTGGGAAAAGATTGGGATTGATAGGATAGATAGTTACTTTGTTTGGTTGTCATACATTGAGGTGAATTATTTTGGCGACAATGCTTAGCTATTTAAATGGTATTAAGTCTCCGACTTAGTACACGGTGATGCGTGGAACTCAAGGGCCTGTCCCACTTGGGCGTCATTTGTGTATCATTTATGCGACATCATTGACGCGTCACGACCCACGACAACAATTGTTCCGTTGCAGGTACATACAAAACATAAACACTCTTATGATGATCTATATCGGTGAGACCAAGCGGAGGCTTGGCAATCGATTCGCCAAACACCTCCGCTCGGTCCGCAATAACCAACCCGACCTCCCGGTGGCTCAGCACTTCAACTCCCCCTCCCATTCCGTATCCGACCTCTCGGTCCTGGGCCTCCTCCACGGCCAGAGTGCGCAACACCGCAAGTTGGAGGAACAGCACCTCATATTCCGCTTGGGGAGTCTGCATCCTTTGGGCTTGAACATTGAATTTTCTCAATTCTGTTAGCCCTTGCTGTCTCCTCCCCCTCCCACCTCTCCCTCAGCCCTCGGGCCCTGGCATTCCCTCTATCTCTATCTCCCTCCCCCACCCTAGTCGCACTAGCTTCTCATTTTCACACCACAAACAGCTTACAATGGCTTGTTCCCTTTATCATCGATACTTTTTGCATATCTTTCATTCATTGTTCTTTATCTCTCCACATCACCGTCTATATCTCTCGTTTCCCTGATCCCTGACCAGTCTGAAGAAGGGTCTCGACCCGAAAAGTCGCCTATCTCCTTCGCTCTCTTAGATGCTGCTGCACCCGCTGAGTTTCTCCAGCTTTTTGTGTAACCCATAAACACTCTTAACTTGACTTGCAGGATGCCCTGCAGTACCTGCCCTGGTCTCTGCGCACGTTCATTTTGTGAGACGTAAGCTGTCTTTAACCGGTGCCAGCCGTGAACATTGGGCCTGGCCAAGCTGGTGGAAGAGGGCTCTGCCTGAGCCGGCTGCCCGCCCCTTTACTGGGGTTACGTCCGTGCCCGGGTGATGTTGGAGAGGGACTACGCCCTGTCCACGGGCACCCTGGGGGAGTTCCGGGACCGCTGGGCACCGCGGGGTGTTGAATGCATCCTTGACAAGGAGTGTCAGATAGTTGTATAATAGCTTATTTAGTATATTTGTTTGTCTTGTATTATGGTGGTGGGTTCTGTTTTGTTTTATTGTGTGGTAAATATTATTTTAAATAATTTAATAATTTTTTTGATTAAAAAAATGTGAAGATTGATGTCTGGATCATAAATAACTAAACCATGACAGCGGAGAGTCACCTGCATTTCACTGAATAATCACACATTAATAGTGTCTCATGATCCATGAATCTATGTTAAGGGTCATTGAACTAAGCTCCCTGAATATCTACACTCCAGTGAGTAACACATTAAGACGGTAAAACAGAATAAAAGATTAATAATTCTTAGGTTGAAGCTCTTGATAAAGCTACTTTGGAATGCAATTTCCATGTAGATTCCCTCACATTTCTGGGTACATCAGCCCCCATAATGGTGCAGGGTTGTGTGTAGGAAGGAACAGCAGATGCTGATTTCAACCGAAGATGGACACAAAATGCTGGAGTAACTCAACGGGACAGGCAGCATCTCTGGAGAGAAGGAATGGGGGATGTTTCAGGTTGAGACCCTTCTTCAGATGCTGCCTGTCCCTCTGAGTTACTCCAGCATTGTGTGTCTTGGGTCCAGAGTAGGATCACTTGATTAAACCTCATTGAGGGATCTCTTTGTTGTCAGGACATGTTTGAGAGAGCTCACCTTTACACTGTGAAATGTACATTTCATGAGATATGAAAGTGGCCACTAAAATAAAAAAGGTTCGATTTTATACCAGTGGGAAGGTTATTTGAGTGAAGCTAACTCATGCATTAACTCCAAATACCTGAAACGACAGCAAAATACTTCAGATTCTGGAAATAGAAAAAATATCCTACACACGCGAGGGATAATTTTACATTGATAACCAGGCCAATAACCTGCAAACCTGTACTTCTCTGGAGTGTGGGAGGAAAGCGAAGATCTTGGAGAAAACCCACGCGGCCACGAGGAGAACGTACAAACTCCGTACAGACAGCACCCGTAGTCGGGATCGAACCCGTGCCTTTGATGCTGTAAGGCAGCAGTTCTATCGCTGCTCCACCTTGACGCCCTATGTATGCTCTGTCCACCTTGAGTCAGTGCTGGAGATCTTATAACTCAAAAGGTCAGTAAGTCAATGGAACTGATCCGATGTCCCCAAGGAATCCGTGGGAGACTAGGGAAGAAATAGTGGGCTCCTTGTCGGTGGGTGAGAATACCAACCTTGTGTTGCCAAGACCATATTTTAAATAGCTTTTTGCAAAAGGTACCCTTACACTAACGCGAAGGAGGATAACAAATATTTATTTCACAATAGCTTTTGCAATAATGAGCTGACAGTGTAACAATCATACTTTCAATTGTTAGTTTAAAACTAGACAAAGTGGGACTCGTTGTGTCCCAGTCACACGGGAGGCCTCCACCTCCCTTCCCCCCCCCGCCCCCCCCAAACACAACCCATTCCCCAACGCAATATTCCACCACTCACCTGTTCCCCCAATGCAACCCGTTCCCCCAAAGCAATGTTACACCACTCTGGAGAGGTGGGTGTGGGGGAGGGGGGGTGGAAGTGGGGGAGGGTATGTGTGGGGGTGTGTGGGGAAGGGGGTGTGTGGGGGAGGGGGTGGTGGGGGATGGGGTGGTGTGGTGGAGGGTGGGGTGGGGGAAGGGGTGGTGGGGAAGGGAGGTGAGGAAGGGGGGTGGGGGAATGGTGGTGGGGTGGGGGGTGAGGGAAGGGGGGGGTCTGGGTAGGAGAGGGGGGGCTATGTGGGAGGGTGGTGTGTGGGCTCGGCGGCTCCGGCTCCGACCGGCTGCTGGTCCCGGCACCGGACTCAATCATCGGATCGAAGACGCCTGTCGCCCCCCCGCCCAGCTGCACTCATCGGCACCTCGTGATGGTCGCAGCCCCCGCCCGCGGTCACAGCAGCCCTCGCCCACGGACACATCAGCCCCCTCCAGGTAAAACAGCAGCCCGCGAACCAAGGGGGGCGTGTGGGAAGGGGATGGGGGGTGGTCGCAGCATACGCAGCTCACCCGCACCTTCAGCTTTCGGCCACATGCACAGCTCCCGGTCCCACTCCGACTTCACTCAGAGTTTTCCGGTTCAACTTGCTCTCTGCCCGCACGCAGCTCACAGACTCAGCCCCGCCTCCGAGACTTTATTCTCTGCGGTTGCCGGAAGGGGCATTACCATCATGATGACTGACATGCGAGAAGACCAATCTGCTGATCTCACGATTTTTTAAACATTCATAACTGTTTTATTATTTCACCGATTGGAAAAAACCTTGGGGCGGTTGGAGGAGAGGAAGACGGTGAGTCAGATGGCGAAAAAATCATAACGATATAGCGTAGCGTTTTTTCCTAAAATGTATTTAGAACATAGACAGGAAGTGGTCAAGATGAGACCTTTAGTAATGGTATAGATGTAATCATTGACTTTATTAAAAACAAATTCAACAATGATTTATTTAACATGAATCTTACCTATTTTTACTTTTAACATTTTGTATTGAATTTCTCCCACAATAGTCTAAGGAGGTTTTGGTGGTTAAATTATGAGACGATTAATCATAGTCTTGGTCCAATCCACAGACAAAATCAAATCCCATCATAACCACTGTGGAATTTGGAAAATAAAAAGACACTAGCTAAGCATTAGTAATGATGATTTTGCAAAAATACCAGATTATTGTTTCGTGGAGGTTTAAACAGAGAGGCTGTAGTTGGAGTATTGCATTCAGTTATTATCATTCCACTATAGGAAAGATGCCATGGAGCTGAAAAGAGAGCAGAGAAGATTTACGAGGGCATTGCCAGGATTCGCGGGCCTGAGCTGCAGGGAGAGGTTGGGCAGGCTAGACATTATTCCTTGGAGCGCTGGAGGCTGAGAGGTGATCTTCTAGAGGTGTACAACATCATGAGGGGAATGGATCGTGAGAATGCATGGTGTCTTTTTGCCAGGATGCATCATCTGCCACTGAGCTGGGCACTGATTTCAGACTCAAAGAAGACACACTCAGACCAGTTAACCTTGTAAGTGGGAGAGTCTACATCTAGAGGTCATAACTTCAGAATTAAAGTCTTTTAGGAAGGAGATTAGGGGAAATTTCCACGAGTATGGTGAATCTGTGGAATTCTTTGCCACAGAAGGCTGTGGAGGACAGGTCAGTGGATATTTTTAAGGCAGATATAGATGGATTATTGATTAGTACGGGTGTCAGGGGTTATGAGGCGTAGGCAGGAGAATGGGGTTAGGAGGGAGAGGTAGATCAGCCATGATTGAATGGTGGAGTAGACTTGATGGGATGAATAATCTAATTCTACTCCTATTACTGATGACCTTATGATTCAATGTATCAGAATCCTTTACGCTATTCCCTGGGTTGGAGTCATGGAGCAAGGAAACAAACCCTTTGGCCCAACGTCCATGCTCAACAAGGCCCCAATTCCAGGCCTTGCCGCATATCCTTCCAAACTTTCCTATCAATGGAAGATAGACACAGAAAGCTGGAGGAACTCAGTGGGACAGGCAGCATCTCTGGAGAGAAGGAATGGGTGACGTTTTGGGTTGAGACCCTTCTTCAGCCTGGTTAGGGATAAGGGAAACGAGAGATATAGACGGTGATGTGGAGAGATAAAGAACAATGAATGAAAGATATACAAAAAGTAACGATGATTATGGAAACAGGCCATTGTAAGCTGTTTGTTGAGTGAAAATGAGAAGCTAGTGCGACTTGGGTGGGGGAGGGATAGAGAGAGAGGGAATGCCGGGGCTACCTGAAGTGAGAGAAATCAATATTCATCCCACTGGGCTGTGAGCTGCCCAAGCGAAATATAAGATGCTGTTCCTCCAATTTGCATTTAGCCTCACTCTGACAATGGAGGAGACCGAGGACAGAAAGGCCTGTGTAGGAATGGGGAGGAGAATTAAAGT
Organism: Okamejei kenojei; assembly: GCA_035221665.1. Lineage (NCBI taxonomy): Eukaryota > Metazoa > Chordata > Chondrichthyes > Rajiformes > Rajidae > Okamejei > Okamejei kenojei. The sequence continues at coordinate 100,685,100 of CM069137.1, read as the reverse complement.
GTCCAGAACCAGGGCTGAGCGAAGGTGTTCTGCAAAACGATCGCCCAGTCTGCGGTTGTATAAGAGTCCACATCTTGAACAACGGATACAGTAGATGAGGTTGGAGGAGGTGCAAGTGAACCTCTGCGTAACATGAAAGGACTGTCGGGGTCCCTGGACAGAGTTGAGGGAGGAGGTATAGGGACAGGTGTTGCATCTTCTGCGGTTGCAGGGGGAGGTACCTGGGGAGGGGGTGGGAAGGGATGAGTTAACCAGGGAGTTGTGGAGGGAACGGTCTCTGCGGAAGGTGGAAAGGGGCGGTGATGGGAAAGTGTGGTGGCTCGTGGTGGGAAGTGGCGGACACTTCGGAGTATTATGTGTTGTATGCGACGGCTAATGGGGTGAACTCTGTCTCTGTTGCGACTAGGGGGAGAGGGAGCAAGGGCGGATCTGCGGGGTACAGAGGAGACACGAGTAAGGGCCTTATTTATGATGGGAGAGGGGAACCCCCGTTCCCTAAAGAATGAGGACATCTCAGATGTTCTCGTCTGAAACATACTAATGTCCTTTCAATGGACCTGTACCAATATCTTCTAAATGTTGCTGTTATACCTGCCTCAACTACTTAATCTGGAAGCCCGTTCTACAATCTTTCCCTCAGGTTCCTATTAAATCATTCCCCTCTCACCTTAAATGACAGCCCTCTAGTTCTTTATTCCCCGTCCCTGGCAAAAATACACTGTGCATTCTCACGATCCATTCCCCTCATGATGTTGTACACCTCTATAAGATCACCTCTCAGCCTCCAGCGCTCCAAGGAATAATGTCTAGACTGTCCAACCTCTCCCTGCAGCTCAGGCCCACAAATCCATGCTACGCCCTCATAAATCTTCTCTGCTCTCTTTCCTATAGCAGAGTGATAAAAACTGAACACGATACTTCTCACCAGCATCTTGTACAACTGTAACATGTTAATCTCGCCCCTTTGGCAGTGCGCTCAACTTGGAGCTGATAGCTGCACTGAGATGCACATCGAACGGGAGCAACACTTGGTTTCCTCAATGTTGATTCCACACCCATTAAGTCTCAGGGCATCCGTTTAAATATGAGGAAAGAAAGCACCTCCATATTATCACCCACCACCCTGCCTCAGCTGATGAATGATGATCCTCCACGTCAGGTAGCTGGAAGGACTAAAAGTTTCATGGTAACACAAGTAGTCTTTCTGAGGAACACAATGACTTGGTGATTCCACCATTGAACTGGCCATTGAACTGGCCATCCAAGGGCATAGCTGACAGGCCAGGTTTGTCACAGACAGTGAGTAAACCAACGAGGGATAAACCGGCATGATCTTGCCTTTACTAACCTAAGTGTGGCAGATGAATGAAGAAGTTTGAATGGATACGTTTATTGGCCAAGTATATTCACATACAAGGAATTTGCCTTGGTTCTCCACCCGCAAGTGACAACATGACATACAGTGACAGTTAGGAATGACACATACAACATTAATAATAAAACATTATCAAAGAAACATGTTAATTAAATAAAATACCAGAGCAAAATGAGGCTACAGATTTTTGGTTATTGATTAGAGCAACTACTCATGGATAAAAACTGTTTTTATGTCTGGCTGTGGCAGCTTTGACAATCCGGAGTCGCCTTCCAGAGGGAAGTGATTCAAAGAGTTTGTGGCCAGGGTGAGAGGGGTCAGAGATGATCTTGCCCGCTCGCTTCCTGGCCCTTGCAGTGTACAGTTCATCAATGGAGGGAAGGTTGCAGCCAATAACCTTCTCTGCTGATCGGACGATTCGCTGCAGCCTCCGGGTGTCGTGCTTGGTGGCTGAGCCAAACCAGACCATGATGGAGAAGGTGAGGACAGACTCTACGATGGCCGTGTAGAATTGGACCATCATTGCCTGTGGCAGATTGTGCTTCCTCAGCTGCTGTGTATGCATCTATGACAGTTCTGGAGGAAGTGGCCACAATGGATTCCTCGCGGAGACAAAATCCAGTCTTGGCATTGTGTGTGTAGCACTACAAATGTGCTAAATGAGATGTATTTAAACAAATGTACCAGCTCAAAGTCACACCTCCACGATGCATTCATTTTGCCCTCAGCTACAGGCAAACACCTCCGCAGCCTTGCGTAACACTGCCAGGAGGTCAACTCATTTCAATGAGGAGTGCAGAAGGTCAAGCTGGGAGCAGCACCATGGACACAAAACCGTGACGAGGAGCCAGCCCGATGAAGACGCCGTTGAATAGATGGAGCTGAGTGCTCACACAACCAAAGGATATGATCTTAACAACAGTGCCACATCTTGAATCTGGAGATGTTCCAATGTTTGTGTCAATTGATGAACTGAGTGAGATTCGTTTGAGATAAAATTCTAATTCAGTTTCAACAGGACATGTTTTCATCAGCAAATATCATCTATGTCCAATTACTACCATTGTACATTTTGAGTCTGAAGAAGGGCCTCGACCGCAAACGTCACCCATTCTTTCACTGCAGAGATGCTGCCTGTCCCGCTGTTACTCCAGCATCTTGTGTCTTTCTTTGGTTTAAACCAGCATCTGCGGTTCCTTCCCACACATGGCAAAGGTTTCAAAGGCGTACCAATTAAGGCACAGTGATATGCGAATTACACTCGCTTCAGCCCATCAGCCAGGCCAAATACCTGGCCACAAAAGATTCTCAATGCAAACTTAAAGAAAAATCTTTAACCCAGTTATTGTAAAGGGCCTATCCCACTTGGGCGTAATTCGCAGATGGCGCGCAAAAATGTTGTACATCCCAAGCAGTACGTCACTGCTTATGTCACCACACACCGTGCGCGCGCAAGGCGCACCATGCAAGCATAACGTGCGCGGCACGATGCGTAAATGATGCCGCGTAAATTATGCGCAAATTACACCCAAGTGGGACAGGCCCTTAAGGATTGTGAAGAGGAAGAATTTATCAATGTAAATAGCGACAATGTACAATATCACTCACAAATCACGTCTGGTTTCTTTACAACCTCTTCCCACGGCATCACCGCTTCCCCATAATAACTGTATTCTGTAAGGTATGGGCCAAGGAGTATTATATTGAAATTATTATAACAGTTATTGCTATATACTGCATTTGGCAACAGTGTCAGACTAAGCTGAATTAGGAATGCTCTTTGGTTGCCCATTTATTTTACCCAGAATGTTCCAAATAAATCGGAACTCCCTTCCCCACCCCACCCTAAATCCTTTCTTGCTCATACAAATTTCCTCTTCACATGTCTCGGTAATTTCTGGTTTTGCTTTTGCCGTCTCTCCAAACCAAGCCCTTGATAACTCCTCGATTACATCTGTCTTGTTTGTGGCTCCTCTAGTGTCTCTGTTGCTCAGCATGCTCTGCCAACAAGCCTTTCATCATACATACTCACTGTCTGTGATCTTACCATATATTACTCGAATCTAATTATTTGCTTACAATTTTGTTTACCGTGCCCTCCATAATGTTTGAGACAAAGACCCATAATTTATTTATTTGCCTCTGTACTCCACAGATTTATAATAGAAAAAAATCGCATGTCGTTAAAGTGGACATTGTCAGATTTTAATAAAGGCAATCTAATTACAGCGGTATTTATACATAGTCCCCCCATTTCAGGGCACCATAATGTTTGGGACACAGAACTGTCATGTAAATGAAAGTAGTCATGTTTAGTATTGTGTTGCATATCCTTTGCATGCAATGACTGCTTGAAGTCTGCGATTCATGGACATCACCAGTTGCTGGGTGTCTTCTCTGGTGATGCTCTGCCAGGCCTGTACTTCAGCCATCTTTAGCTTATGCTTGTTTTGGGGGCTAGTCCCTTTTAGCATATAAAAGACATGCTCAATTGGGTTCAGATCAGGTGATTGACTTGTCCACTCAAGAACTGACCAATTTTTAGCTTTGAAAAACTCTTTTGTTGCTTTAGCAGTATGTTTGGGATCTTTGTGTAAGAAAGAACTGCAGATGCTGGTTTAAATCGAATGTAGACACACAATGCTGGAGTAACTCAGCGGGACAGGCAGCATCACTGGAGAGAAGGAATGGGTGACCTTTCAGGTCGAGACCCTTTTCCAGACTGGTTAAGGATAAGGGAAAAGAGAGATATAGACGGTGATGTGGAGAGATAAAGAACAATGAATGAAAGATATACAAAAAAAACAATGATAAAGGAAACAGGCCATAGTTGGCTGGGTTGTTAGGTGACAAGGAGAAGCTAGTGCGACTTGGGTGGGGGAGGGATAGAGAGAGAGGGAATGCCAGGGCTACCTGAAGTTTTTTTGTGAGGTGAAAATGAAAGCTAAAGATTGTGGAGCGTGGGGAGAGCAGGGACTGATACTGTGTCCGTGGCTTCCGGAGGAAGCAGGAGGTTGGGCAAGGAAGGGTGAGAGCTTACAGTGACAGAGGGAGCTAGATTAGCCCGCTTGTGCATCACTGCAGGTCCATCTGCCGGGCAGCAGGGCAGGAGGAAGGCTGCAACTTGCGCACATCATTGCCAGAGGATTCACATGCCTCGCTGCCGAGATCGTATTTGGAATATCCTGCACTTGTCCATTTTCCAGAGCCAAGGAAAGATACACTTGAGACACAAGGAACGGCAAGTGCTGGTTTACAACAAACAAAAGAAGACACAGAGTGCTGGAGTAACTCAGCAGGTCAGGCAGCATCTCTGGACAACATTTTTTGGGATCATTGTCTTGCTGTAGAATGAACTGCCCGCCAATGTGTTTTGAGGCATTTGTTTGAACTTGAGCAGATAGGATGTGCATATACACTTCAGAATTCATTATGCTACCACCATCAGCAGTTGTATCATCAATGAAGATAAGTGAGCCAGTACCTTCAGCAGCCATACACGCCCAGGCCATAACACCCCCACCACCGTGTTTCACAGATGAGGTGGTATGCTTTGGATCTTGGGCAGTTCCTTCTCTCCTCCATACTTTGCTCTTGCCATCACTCTGATATAAGTTAATCTTCATTTCATCTATCCACAAGACCTTTTTCCAGAACTATGGTTGCTCTTTTAAGTATTTCTTGGCAAACTGTAACCTGGCCATCCTATTTTTGCAGCTAACCTGTGATTTACATCTTGCAGTGTAGCCTCTGTATTTCTGTTTATGAAGTCTTCTGCGGACAGTGGTCATTGACAAATCCACACGTGACTCCTGAAGAGTGTTTCTGATCTGTCGGACAGGTGTTTGGGTATTTTTCTTTATTATAGAGAGAATTCTTCTGTCATCAGCTGTGGAGGTCTTCCTTGGCCTGCCATTCCCTTTGCGATTAGTAAGCTCACCATTGCTCTCTTCTTCTTAATGATGTTCCAAACAGCTGATTTTGGTAAGTCTAAGGTTTGGCTGATGTCTCTAAAGGGCCTGTCCCTCTTGCATGCGTCTGGCGCGACCAAACTTGATCGCACTTCGAAGCGTGGAGGCGTATGGAGTTGTGTGGGGCTGTTCCCAACATCGCGTGGGGCTCCGAAAATCCTGCACTGTCCAAAAAGGTTGCGCGCCAACGGCCTGTTGGCCCGCAGGCGCATTGAGGGTGTACGCAGCATCTTGATAGTGTATGCAGCGTCTTGACGGCGTATGTCTAGGACGTGGCGTTGCGCGATGACGTCACCGCCCGACGCCCAAATTCAGTCGGCCCGCCTCCTGCCCGGCTGATTGGTGAGTATGACACGAATTATGTCACGCACGAACTTAGCGCGTACTTACCGTGAACTTAACGCGAACTCTGCTTCCGTTTGGTCGCACCAAACGCATGCAATCGCGTGCAAGTGGGACAGGCCCTTAACAGTTTTATTCTTGTTTCTCAGTCTCATAATGGCTTCTTTAGTGCCTGTCCCACTTGGGCAACCTAATCCGCGAGTTCTTGCGAGTTTGCCTTTGATTCATACTCGCAGCATGGTAGGAGGTTTTCGTAACTCTCCTTCATGCTTGAGAGTGGTCTCCGCGTACTCGTGGCCTCAGCTAGATCACGGCGTTTTTTTCAATATGTTAAAAAATGTCCGTGAGTAAAAAAAGGTCGATACTTTTTTACTCACAGTCGTAGTAGTCTTCAACATAGTCGAAGGGAGGTCAAAGGGAGGTCGAAGGGCGATCGAAGGAGGTCGTCTTCACCCTCCACTCTTCGGTGTCCAATTTTCCCGAAGTTAGTCGTAGCTAGTCGAAGCTAGTCTTCAACATAGTCGAAGGACGTCGAAGGAGGTCTTCTACATAGTTGAAGGAGGTCTTCAACATGTCATTTTTTAAAACTCTTCTAAACTCGCTAATTAGGTCGCCCAAGTGGGACAGCCCCTTTTGACTTTCATTGGCACAACTTTGGTCCTCATGTTGATAAACGGCAATAAAAGTTTCCAAAGGTGATGGAAAGACTGGAGGAAAGACTAGGTGCTGAGAGCTCTCTTATACCTGCATTGAGGAGGCAATTAAACACACCTGAGCAATTACAAACACCTGTGAAGCCATGTGTCCCAAACATTATGGTGTCCTGAAAGGGGGGGACTATGTATAAACACAGCTGTAATTTCTACATGGTGAAACCTAAATGTAATTTTTTTTCTATTACAAATCTCAAATGGTGGAGTACAGAGGCAAATAAATAAATGATTAGTCATTGTCCCAAACATTATGGAGGGCACTGTATATATAAACTGGGGAATATTAACAATATCAAACATGAAAGATGTGAAGAGCAAAGATAAAATGCTACAGCTGGTGGAAATCTAAAATTATAAATAAAAATGAAAGATTATTAAGTATTGTGTCTCATTCTGTGGGAACAAAGAAAATGCATTTCAAATATACACCCTTCAGCCCCCTGATTTCTTGCTCCACATTCCCTTCTATGGATTTGGAGCTTTTGTTTAACTCATCTGTCCTTCCAAAAGTTTTCACATGACACCTACAGACCAATACTTTATAAATAGAAACATAGAAACATAGAAAATAGATGCAGGAGGAGGCCATTTGGCCCTTCGAGCCAGCACCGCCATTCATTGCGATCATGGCTGATCGTCCCCAATCAATAACCCGTGCCTGCCTTCTCCCCATATCCCTTGATTCCACTAGCCTCTAGAGCTCTATCCAACTCTCTCTTCAATCCATCCAGTGACTTGGCCTCCACTATCCTCTGTGGCGGGGAATTCCACAAATTCACAACTCTCTGGGTGAAAATGTTTTTTTCTCACCTCAGTCTTAAATGGCCTCCCCTTTATTCTAAGACTGTGGCCCCTGGTTCTGGACTCACCCAACATTGGGAACATTTTTCCTGCATCTAGCTTGTCCAGTCCTTTTGTAATTGTATATGTTTCTATAAGATATCCCCTAATCCTTCCAAACTCTAGTGAATACAAGCCTAGTCTTTTCAATCTTTCCTCATATGACAGTCCCGCCATCCCAGGGATCAATCTCGTGAACCTACGCTGCACTGCCTCAATCGCAAGGATGTCCTTCCTCAAATTAGGAGACCAAAACTGTACACAATACTCCAGATGTGGTCTCACCAGAGCCCTATACAACTGCAGAAGAACCTCTTTACTCCTGTACTGAAATCCTCTTGTTATGAAGGCCAACATTCCATTAGCTTTCTTCACTGCCTGCAGTACCTGCACGCCAACTTTCAGTGACCGGTGTACAAGGACACCCAGGTCTCGCTGTACCTCCCCCTTACCTAACCTAACCCCATTGAGATAATAATCTGCCCCCTTGTTTTTGCCGCCAAAGTGGATAACCTCACATTTATCTATATTATACTGCATCTGCCACGCATCTGCCCACTCACTCAACCTGTCCAGGTCCCCCTGCAACCTCCTAACATCCTCTTCACAGTTCACACTGCCACCCAGCCTTGTGTCATTTGCAAACTTGCTAGTGTTGCTCCTAATTCCCTCTTCCAAATCATTAATATATATGATAAATAGTTGCAATACTGCAAATACTGCATCTTGTTCGAACAAAGTTAGTTGTAGCAAAGGTTTTACATCTAAGTTAGTATATTTTCATATTCCAGATGTTGGAATCATATGGCTTTTTCATTTTATGTTTTGGATTTCTAGCACTTCCTTCAGCAGATCTGAATGTAGAATCTCGCCCTTCATTTGTTCTTCTTTAATGAATGAATGAATGAATGAATGAATGAATGAATGCTTTATTGTCACATGTGACAAGTCACAGAGAAATTCTTTGTCTATCACACCCGCCGTACCCAGGTCCTCCTTTGTTCTCCTCCCCCCCCCCCCCTCTTACGGCAGTTCCCCACTGTGTTATTTTGCTCTTTTCATAAAGGCCCCCTCCTTTTGACAATGCAAGTTCAATCAAGCTACTAATCCTTTTTAAATACCTAATATTTTGCCATGTATTCACGTGGTTAATTCCCGGGATGGCGGCAATGTCATGTGATGAGAGAATGGAGCGGCTGGGCTTGCACACTCTGGAATTTAGAAGGATGAGAGGGGATCTTATTGAAACATATAAGATTATTAAGGGTTTGGACACGCTAGAGGCAGGAAACATGTTCCTGATGTTGGGGGAGTTCAGAACCAGGAGTCACAGTTTAAGAATAAGCGGTGGCCATTTAGAACTGAGATGAGGAAAGACTTGAGATGAGGAGTATTTGTGGAATTCTATGCCTCAGAAGGCAGTAGAGGCCAACTCACTGGATGCATTCAAAAGAGAGTTGGAAACATCCTCTCCACATCCACTCCATCCAGGCCTTTCACCATTCGGTTATACTTACATATTAGACAATAGACAATAGACAATAGGTGCAGGAGTAGGCCATTCGGCCCTTCGAGCCAGCATTCAATGTGATCATGGCTGATCATCGCCAATCAGTACACCGTTCCTACCTTCTCCCCATATCCCTGACTCCGCTATCTTTAAGAGCCCTATCTAGCTCTCTCTTGAAAGCATCCAAAGAACCTGCCTCCACCACCCTCTTAGGCAGAGAATTCCACACAGTCACAACTCTCTGTGAGAAAAAGTGTTTCCTCGTCTCCGTTCTAAATGGCTTACCCCTTATTCTTAAACTGTGGCCCCTGGTTTTGGACTCCCCCAACATCGGGAACATGCTTCCTGCCTCTAACAGGTCCAAGCCCTTAACAATCTTATATGTTACGGACTGGAAGAGCCGAGAGGGCCTGTTTCCGTGCTGTAATTGTTATATGGTTATGGTTATATATGTTTCAATAAGAATCCTCTCATCCTTCTAAACTCCAGCGTGTACAAGCCCAGCTGCTTCATTCTCTCAGCATATGACAGTCCCGCCATCCCGGGAATTAACCTTGTTTTACAAAATATTTACAAAATGTTTTGGGCAGAAAGGCCAGCCCGGACTGGTGCAGGGTGAATTGAGTACAGTCATTTTCATATAACTGACGTAATGCACCTAATCAATTCAAAGCTTAAATTACCAATATCTCGGAGTAAAATCAATGAGGTCGCCTGTGGCTATGAGTTCACGTAAAAACACAATTTAAAACGTAAAAAGAATATTTATGGATGGCGTACTCATACCCACAGAAACATCTGTGCAAAAGGAAGTTTAGATTAATAAGGCATGCAACGACAAATTTAAACTATGGTGTATTCAAACTTGGGGTAAAATGAGACAAATACAATAAATCAGTAATATTAGGTCATGTTTAAGAAGAAACTGCAGATGCTGGAAAAATCGAAGGTAGACAAAAATGCTGGAGAAACTCAGTGGGAGAGACAGCATCTATGGAGCGAAGGAATAGGGCGACGTTTCAGGTCGAGACTGATAATCAGTTGAGAGCACTATTTCCGATATCGTAAAATTATGATGGCCTTGAAAGAGGCCATTTGGCCGTCATGCTACAGGATAGAGCAATACCACGTCCCAACTCAAAACAGTCACAACCCTTTGGGTAAAATTGTAAATCTGTATCCTAGGTTTGTGACCAATTCACAAACATCTTAACCGCCTCTTACCTTACCTAACTAAGCATGATGTTGTGCAGGTGTTCAGCGTCTAACCAAAGAGTAAATCTCCTTTAATTTCCTTATATTTGGTGGTGTTGGGCAAGCAGATTTTCCCAATGATCAGAGGTGATTCTATTTAATTCAGTTTTTCTTTATGTTACGCAGCAAGATTAAAGGGACTGCGGCAACAAGGTACCAGAGAGTTTAAGTTTAAAGGGAACGTGAGTTTTAAAAACATCCACTTTAAAGTTTGCTGATAGCACGAGTATCAGCGGTTGGTCAGATCTTGAACAACGATGAAACAGAGTATAGGAAGGTGATGGGGAGCTTAGTAACGTGATGTAATGATGACAACCTCCCTGTCAACGTTAGCAAGACAATGGAGCTAGTTATTGACCTCAGGAAACAAGGTGGTGCACACACTCCTGTCTGCATCCATGGAACCTAAGTGGAGATGGAGCTTCAGGTTCATAGCCATAAATATCACCAACAAATTGTCCTGGAGCAACCAGCTCGAAACTCATCAAGAAAGCGCACTGACACCTCTACTTCCTCAGAAAACGAAGGAAATTTGGCATGTCTCCAACGACTCCAACCTACGTCTACAGTTGCCCATAAAAAGCATCCGATCATAACACATCGCAGCCTAGCTTGGCAGAGCTCCGACGATAGACACAAAGTGCTGGAATAACTCGCCGGGACAGGCAGCATCTCTGGATAGAAGGAATGGGTGAGGTTTTGGGTCGAGACCCTTCTTCAGATTGGTCTCAGAGCAGTTGTATTCATGTTCTCTGTGATTTGGTGCAGAGCATGCAAACACAGCTTTTCATTACATCTCAGTACACATGACAATAAAGGGCCTCTCCCACTTAGGCGATTTTTTCGCGACTGCCGGCGACTGTCATAGTTGTAGCAGATTGCCGAAAAACTGGCGTCTGGACCCCCCCACGACAAAGACTACAACAATGTCCACAACAACCTACCACCTAGTCGACGGCAAGCTACGGCAAGCTACCGATAACGGGCGACCCATTAGGACGTCCACCTATGACCACACCTACGACAGCCTATGACCACACAGGCGACAACCGGTCAAACCATGTCCACCCGCGACAAGCTACAACGCTGTCGGCGACAACTGAAGACAATTCAGTCGCTGGTACCTGTCAGCGGTTGACGTAGGTTGATGTAGGTGGTCACCAATGGAATTCACCAGTCAGCACCGGCGACAACCTACGTCACCCTGGCGACAACCTACCACAGCACCTACGTCAGGAGAAGTCAAGCTACGCTCATTGGCGTCAAACCCCCTGTCGCCGAAATTTTTTGAACACGTTGAAAATCCAGCGGCGACCAGAAAGACGCTACGACTCTTTGGGCGACTGGGGAGACGACTCACGACCGTACAGGCAACACCCCGTGACCATGTGGTGACATCCTAGTCGCCTGTAGTTGCCTAAGTGGGACAGGCCCTTTATAGACCAACACCAATGTTAATATAACTTTTCTCTCTACAGCAAGTGAGTTGCTGTGTTTGTCCAGCATTTCCTGGTCATGCTGTTAATACAGCCTGCATTAATGCTAATAACCAACAGTAGAATTTTGCTCAAAAATGGTTTTCTTTTTCATATTTCATTAAAATGTCCCCTCATTTTCACTTCATTTCTCTACTAATGTTTTCTTTAATGTTGTCTATTTGCTGCTCGATAAATGTCACTGCTACTACCCTCGTTAGCCCTGCCATTGTTTCAATCCAAGCAACAAGGTTAATCTTTTGCCCAGTGAACTCAGAGAGTTTCAGTTCTTCCAAAGTTCCTGTGGCAGAGTGCAGACATAAACGTTGCCATGTTATGCAAATTGACGTTGCCTGCAGCACAATGTATTAATTAGTCAGAATACGTTAAATTAACATTAAGATTTAATTTAGTCATAGAGTGATACAGCGTGGAAACAGGCCCTTGGGGCCAATTTGCCCAACTTGCCCACGCCGGCCAACAATGTCCCAGCTACACTAGTCCCATCTGCCCGCGTTTGCCCCATATCCCCCCAAACCTGTCCTATCCATGTACCTGTCCAACTGTTTCTTAAACATTGGGATAGTTCCAGCCTCAACTACCTCCTCTGGCAGCTTGTTCCATACACCCACCACCCCTTGAACTTACTCCTCAGGTTCCTATTAAATCTTTTCCCCTTCACCTTGAACCTGTCTTCTGGTCCTTGATTCACATACTCTGGGCAAGAGACTTTTAGCATCTACCCAATTTTCATAAATAATTTCTTAAATATTAACAACTTATGCTGTTTTTATAGCCAATGCTATATTTAGTTCTTATTGAAACATATAAGATTATTAAGGGTTTGGACACGCTAGAGGCAGGAAACATGTTCCCAATGTTGGGGGAGTCCAGAACCAGGGGCCTCAGTTTAAGTATAAGGAGTAAGCCATTTAGAACAGAGACGAGGAAACACTTTTTCACAGTGAGTTGTGAGTCTGTGGAATTCTCTGCCTCAGAGGGTGGTGGAGGCTGGTTCTCTGGATGCTTTCAAGAGAGAGCTAGATAGTGGTCTTAAAGATAGTGGTGTCAGGGGATATGGGGAGACGGCAGGAATGGGGTGCTGATTGGGAATGATCAGCCATGATCACATTGAATGGCGGTGCTGGCTGGAAGGGCCGAATGGCCTACTCCTGCACCTATTGTCTATTTTATCACAGGCAGCAATGCTGAAAGATCCAGTTCAATAACTGAATCCTTACAGGATCCAAAATACAGAAGATTAGGTTAATCACTGTGGATCATTATCATGTCATTAAACTGCTGTAGTCTCACTTACCTGTGCCTGTCCCATATCCCTCCAAACATTTCCTATCCTCGTACCTGTGATAGTCTTTTAAATAACATAATTTTGTTGTCCCCACCACTTCATCTGGCAGCTCCTTCCATATACGTGCCATCCTCTGTGGAAAAAAATGCCCTTCATGTCCCTTTGCATCTTTCCCCTCTCACCTTAAATCTATGCTCTCTAGCTTGACACTCCACCACCTAGGGAAAAGACTGTGGCAGTTCACCCGTCAGCCTCTTTGGAAAAAAAGTCTTATCATATTCAGCCTCTCCCTATAATGAAAACCCTCCAATTCTATAGCATCCTCCTAAATGTTTTCTTCCAGTATGTTTTTGCTTCAGATTTCAGGGCCTGCAATTTTTTTTTTTAATTATTGAGTCCGACTCGACTCACCTTATTTCATTTTTTTCAATCCAGTCCACCAGAAAATATATTTTCCCTGCACCGTTGTGTCTAATTTCCCTTAGAATCTATCCGTAGCGTCTTACTTATCAATTGTACACTGCTCCGCAATTCCAAAAAAACAGCCCACGTTTTCATGTGGACACCATGTGTCCTGTGTTCCCTTACCAACTCTTAAGGGCCTGTCCCACTTGGGCGTCATTGGCGCGTCACACAGATGGTGCGCAAAGATTTTGTACATCCAAAAATCCTGGGGCGTGCGCGCGACCGCGCGTCTATGCCTACGCCACCACGCGCCACGCGCGTGTCGTGCATCGTAAATGATGCGCAAATGGCGCCCATGTAGGACAGGCCCTTTCATTCTCACCAGCCACCTCCATGTTGTCCTAAAGCACTAATCACTCCCAGTTGACTCTGTTGGGCAGGCCACATCTAGTTGTCAATACCAGACTCCCAAATAAAAAGTCTACGCCAAGCTTTGTCTCCAGAGGAGATTAATTGGCCGTTAGAAATTTCAACAGAGATATTAAACCAAGCTCCTCTCAGATCCCTTGAGCACAGCATGGCGAGCCACGCGTTGTGAATCAAAGTGATATTTATTGAGGTAATACAGAGAACAGCACACACGCGACTGGGGAGGGTTCTCCCAGAGCTCTGACTATATACCAGAGAACACCCCTCAACCGCATGACGACTCCTTCCCGCCAAACACAGTTACGTGACCCTGCCTGTCCTAGTGCCGAGGGTTCGCTCAGTAAGTGGCTTAACCACCAGGTTGAAACCACAACAGTTTCAAATAGTGTAGTGCACCCAATCCTAGCAAAATAGATGACAGTAAAACTCCAATAATCTGTTAAAAGTGCTGGAGTAACCCAGTGGAGTATATGAGGTGTCATATGAATATAACTTAAGAAGTACAACATTCAGTAGAATCTTGCTTTATTAAATCTTAACCCTCAACTCCATGTTCTTACTCGATCCCCATATTCATCATTTCTCCTAAAGACCCAAAATAATCTACATCAGCTTTAAATATATTTTATTGCTCAGTATTCATAGCTCCCTGGAACAGAGAACCAGATTTCAACCAGTCATAAGAAAGGTTTCAGCCCGAAATGTTGCCTGTTTCCTTCGCTCCATAGATGCTGCTGCACCCGATGAGTTTTTCTCCAGCATTTTGTCTACCATCTGGTAAGAGGTACTCCTGACTTTATTCATAATGCCTGTCTTAAACAGCTGACTGACCCCTCATTCTAAGGTTATGTCTCTTAGTTCTAGACCAACAGTGGAACATCTACAAATGCGTTATATGTTCTATGTTCTTATGGAAAGTAACAATGGTTCAATGGTTCTTTAGTGGCCAACTTTAAGATATGTACTTGAACATCGAGGATTAGATGTCACCTTGAAAGACATCACCGTTTAGTTCAATCTGGTCTTTGGATAGCCTTTGTGTACGGTGCTGAAAGACTCAGCGGAAGGCAAGCACTATCCCGGACTAATTATCCTTTCCCTGAGCTTAAACAAGCTAATAACGAAGCGGATTCCCTGATTCAGCAAATACACATTAAAATGGGATAAAATGTTGATAGCAAATGTACTCTGAATCTAGACACATGATACGGAGTCACGGAGAGATACAGCACGCAAAGACAAGACCCGCTGTGCCCATGACAAGTACATACCCACAGTCATCTTGCACTAGTCCCATTTTTAGTGTCCCTGCTATCTCTTACTTACCCAGCGCATCACACAGTCCAGTCTCCCCACCATTGATAAGACATAAAAAGCTGGAGTAACTCAGCATCTCCGGAGAAAAGGAATGGGTGACATTTCGGATGGAGAACTCCATTGACTCCATCTACAATTCATGCTGTATTGACAGAAACAGCCAACATAATCAAATGTGCATGCCAACCCTGTCATCCCTTCTATCCCCTGCTCCTGTCAGGCAGAAGGCCATTGGGTTTTGATCACCATGATTGCCAGAGATTGCAGAGAGAGAGTTGAGGATGTAGCCCAACCCATCACACAGACCATTGGCCCCATTGCAGAAGCGTCCACGTCGCGGGGCTGGAAACTGGAAGTATCCCGAGCTGCCACCATCGTCCATTGCAACAAGCGATGGCTCCCACTGATTGTCGCCGGAAGCTTGCGTCCTTTTCAGGACGGACGATGACAGCGAGGTCAACATTTGAAACATGGAGGATGGACATGAAGGTCTCCCCACAGACCAGTCTCCCCACCGTTGACTCCATCTCCACTTCATGCTGACTTGGAAAAGCAGATAACATAATCAAAGACTAACATAATCCCACCCCAGTTGCTCCCAGCTGCCATCAGGCAGAAGATACTGGTAGAAGTGCACACAACCAGACTCAGGAACAACTTCCCCTCTGATCTTGTTATTCCTGCTAAAAGGCTCCTTAAATACATCAATACTCATTAACGGTACTCAGTATACCAAGAAATCTATGTGAATGTTACAGTTAAAAACAATCATGTTTGATCATATTTAAAATGAAATGTCACAATGCTAATTCCTATTCTTAAAAAGTTTCACAATATTTGATTACTTCTAATGTACTTTTCATGTCATTCAATTTAAGGGACAACTGAGCCATGTTATCACTTACTGTTGCTCAAATCATCATTAGCCTGAGATGAACATCTATTAATCGCACACTGTAACTGATAACCAAACAAATATTGAAAACATTTCACAATATTTTGTCCAACAGTCTGTCTGTCCTTTCTTTTTTGTTATTTTAAGTATGTGTTAAAAAGTATGTTTTAGTGTTCCTTGGTTTGTTTTATGTAGGGGGTAGGGGTTGAGGGAAGCTTTTTTTTCAATCTCTTACTCCGGCAGAGATGCTATTTTTTTCCGTATCGTATCTCCGTCCGCAATACGGCCTAACATTGTGGAGTTGGCGGCCTTTCCTGGATACATACGGGCGCTCCAAGCTGCGGGAGTCTGCGGGACTTTAACATCGAGGAGTTTGCGATCCCTTTGCCGGGGTGGGGCCTGTGGACTTTAACATCGTGAAGCCCGCTGTCTCTGGCAAGAAGAGGTCAATTCGGGAGCTCCATGCCACGGAGAGAGTTTCAACCGCCCCGATGCGGGAGTTTCGATCACCCTGTGGGGGGCTCGGCCGTCGGCTGCGGGGGCTTTGACTGCCCCGACCGCAGGAGAACAAAGAGGAAGAAAATTGAAATTTATTGCCTTCCATCACAGTGAGGAATGTGGAATCCACTGTGGAGGATGTTTATGTTAACTTTTATGTGGTTGTGTGTCTTGTTGCATTTCACCTAGTGTGGCTGTATGGTAATTCAAATTTCACTGTGCCTTAACTGGTACATCTGACATTAAACTGATCTTGAAAACTTTGAGAACTGCCCTTTTCTCAACCTTTTGTTGCAATTCTGGTACAGAAGTGATTCATTTTGCTGCAATCTGCATATCTTTCATTCTTAACCAACCCCACAACTCCAAATTAACTGTTCATAAACAATTCATTGTGTAGGAAGGAACTGCAGATGCTGCTTTACACCAAAGATAGACACAAAAAGCTGGAGTAACTCAGCGGATCGGACAGCATCTGTAGACTGGGCATTGTTCAAGGACTCGGCAACGGACTTGAACGAATACGCCACAGTCGTTACAGACTTCATTAAGAAATGTGTGGAGGACTCCATCCCTACAAAAACCTTCCGAGTGTTTCCCAATCAGAAACCTTGGATGAACTTTGAGATCAACACTCTTCTGAAGACCAGACACCGGGCATTCATGTCTGATGATACAGTGGTCTACAAGAAGTCCAGATACGACCTTGGTAAGGCCATCAATAAGGTCAAAAGGGACTTCTGCTCCAAGCTGGCGGATGAGACAGGTGTGGCAGGGCCTGAATGCAATCACCTCCTACAAAGCGAAACCAGGAGGCAGCTCGAATGTCGCCGAAACATCACTCCCTGATGAGCTCAATGCGTTTTACGCATGCTTTGATAGGGAGAACACCGATGTGCCTTCCCGAGCCCCATTCGCTGTGATGGTATTTCAGTCTCAGTCACGGAGGCCGACGTCAGGAAATCCTTCAGAGGGGTGAACCCTTGAAAAGCGTCTGGACCTGATGGCATACCTGGTCGTGTTCTAAAAACCTGTGCGGACCAACTGGCTGGAGTTTTTACGGACATTTTCAACCTCTCACTTCTTAGGTCTGAGGTTCAAAAAGACATCAATTATACCAGTGCCCAAGAAGAGCAAGGTGACGTGCCTCAATGACTATTGACCTGTGGCACTAACGCCTGTGGTGATGAAGTGCTTCCAGAGGTCGATCATGGCGAAAATCAACTCCTACCTCGACAAAAACCTGGACCCACTGCAGTTCGCTTACCGCCACAACACATCAATGGTGCATGTGATCTCGCTGGCCCTCCACTCTGGACCACTTGGACAACAAAAACTCATATGTCAGACTGTTATTCATCGATTACAGCTCAGCATTTAATACTGTCATCCCTTCCAAGCTGGTTACCAAATTCGTAGAACTGGGTCTCTGCGCATCCCTCTGCAATTGGATCCTCGACTTCCTCATTCACAGACCACAGTCTGTTCGTATTGGCGGAAATGTGTCAGACTCGATAACAATCAGCACAGGAGCACCTCAAGGCTGCGTGCTCAGCCCCCTGCTGTACTCACTCTATACTCATGACTGCGTAGCCGGTCACAATGCGAACTCCATCATCATGTTCACTGGCGACACCACTGCAGTGGGACGTATCACTGATGGGGATGAGTCCGGAGTACAGTAGAGAGATCGAGCAATTGTCCATATGGTGCCAGCACAATAACCTGGCCCTCAACACCAGCAAAACCAAGGAACTGATTGTGGACTTTTGAAGGAGTAGGATGGGGACTCACAGTCTCGTTTATATCAATGGGTCAATGGTTGAAAGGGTCAAGAGCTTCAAATTCCTGGGTGTGCACATCTCTGAAGATCTGTCAAGGAGGACGTTCTCTAACTTCTACAGGTGCACAGTAGAGAGCTTGCTGACTGGTTGCATCTTGGCTTGGTTCGGCAAAGGAAAAGACTACAAAAGTAGTAAGCACTGCCCAGTCCATCATCGGCTCTGACCTTCCTTCCATCGAGGGGATCTATCGCAGTCGCTGCCTCAAAAAGGCTGGCAGTATCATCAAAGAACCACACCATCCTGGCCACACACTCATCTCCCTGCTACCTTCAGGTAGAAGGTACAGGAGCCTGAAGACTGCAACGACCAGGTTCAGGAATAGCTACTTCCCCACAGCCATCAGGCTATTAAACCTGGCTCGGACAAAACTCTGAACATTAATAACCCATTATCTGTTATTTGCACTTTATCAGTTTATTTTATTCATGTGTGTATATTATTTATATAATGGTATATGGACAGTTAGTCAATGCCTTCTATATTCTGCTGTGCTGAAGCAAAGTAAGAGTTTTCATTGTCCTATCAGGGACACACGACAACAAACATCTCTGGCATCAATGAAGGAGTAGGTGATGTTTCGAATCTGAGGAAGTGTCACCCATTCCCTCTGTCCAGAGATGCTGTCTGACCTGCTGAATTACTCCAGCTTTTTGTGTCGATCCCCATTATTAATTTGCTGCTCAAACTGGCCCAGGACATGAGTAATATTTAGCAGGTGCTTTCAAATTCAGCTTGGAAGAAAAGTCAGTCTTGCCGAGCTGCTGAGACCACCTTTCAGAAGTGTACTGTGACCTTGACAATCAGACAGATGGGAGGATGTGACTAATCAAAACCTCCCCCGCTTCCTTATGTCTGAATATAGTGGCCCTTTGGTAACATACCTATGACTTCCACAGGCATGCTGAGATTTAATTAAGATGTTTATGGAAGGCAAACCTAGCGAGGGAAAGTTTTAATTAGTACTCGTAGACAATTACACGTACTTCCAAGTCCCACTCTGCTAGCAATAAAGAACACATCTACCCCCTCGTGATAGCGCAGTAACCTTTCTTGACAAGCATGTGGTTTTGGAAAGAGATGCCTTCAGACGATGTTAATAACATTCCTGCTCTGCAGTGCAGAAACTACCAAGGATTATCAATATTCATCGAAGATAGACACAAAAAGCTGGAGTAACTCGGCGGGACAGGCAGCATCTCTGGAGAAAAGGGGGGGGTGGCGTTTTCGGGTCGACCCGCGACAAGCTACAACGCTGTCGGCGGCAACTGAAGACAATTCAGTCGCTGGTACCTGTCAGCGGTTGACGTAGGTGGTCACCAATGGAATTCACCAGTCAGCACCGGCGACAACCTACGTCACCCTGGCGACAACCTACCACAGCACCTACGTCAGGAGAAGTCAAGCTACGCTCATGGCGTCAAACCCCCTGTCGCCGAAATTTTTTGAACACGTTGAAAATCCAGCGGCGACCAGAAAGACGCTACGACTCTTTGGGCGACTGGGGAGACGACTCACGACCGTACAGGCAACACCCCGTGACCATGTGGTGACATCCTAGTCGCCTGTAGTTGCCTAAGTGGGACAGGCCCTTTATAGACCAACACCAATGTTAATATAACTTTTCTCTCTACAGCAAGTGAGTTGCTGTGTTTGTCCAGCATTTCCTGGTCATGCTGTTAATACAGCCTGCATTAATGCTAATAACCAACAGTAGAATTTTGCTCAAAAATGGTTTTCTTTTTCATATTTCATTAAAATGTCCCCTCATTTTCACTTCATTTCTCTACTAATGTTTTCTTTAATGTTGTCTATTTGCTGCTCGATAAATGTCACTGCTACTTACCCTCGTTAGCCCTGCCATTGTTTCAATCCAAGCAACAAGGTTAATCTTTTGCCCAGTGAACTCAGAGAGTTTCAGTTCTTCCAAAGTTCCTGTGGCAGAGTGCAGACATAAACGTTGCCATGTTATGCAAATTGACGTTGCCTGCAGCACAATGTATTAATTAGTCAGAATACGTTAAATTAACATTAAGATTTAATTTAGTCATAGAGTGATACAGCGTGGAAACAGGCCCTTGGGGCCAATTTGCCCAACTTGCCCACGCCGGCCAACATGTCCCAGCTACACTAGTCCCACCTGCCCGCGTTTGCCCCATATCCCCCCAAACCTGTCCTATCCATGTACCTGTCCAACTGTTTCTTAAACATTGGGATAGTCCCAGCCTCAACAACCTCCTCTGGCAGCTTGTTCCATACACCCACCGCCCTTCGTATGAAAAGGTTACCCCGCAGGTTCCTATTAAATCTTTTCCCCTTCACCTTGAACCTGTCTTCTGGTCCTTGATTCACATACTCTGGGCAAGAGACTTTTAGCATCTACCCAATTTTCTTAAATAATTTCTTAAATATTAACAACTTATGCTGTTTTATAGCCAATGCTGTATTTAGTTCTTATTGAAACATATAAGATTATTAAGGGTTTGGACACGCTAGAGGCAGGAAACATGTTCCCAATGTTGGGGGAGTCCAGAACCAGGGGCCTCAGTTTAAGTATAAGGGGTAAGCCATTTAGAACAGAGACGAGGAAACACTTTTTCACAGTGAGTTGTGAGTCTGTGGAATTCTCTGCCTCAGAGGGTGGTGGAGGCTGTTCTCTGGATGCTTTCAAGAGAGAGCTAGATAGTGGTCTTAAAGATAGTGGTGTCAGGGGATATGGGGAGACGGCAGGAATGGGGTGCTGATTGGGAATGATCAGCCATGATCACATTGAATGGCGGTGCTGGCTGGAAGGGCCGAATGGCCTACTCCTGCACCTATTGTCTATTTTATCACAGGCAGCAATGCTGAAAGATCCAGTTCAATAACTGAATCCTTACAGGATCCAAAATACAGAAGATTAGGTTAATCACTGTGGATCATTATCATGTCATTAAACTGCTGTAGTCTCACTTACCTGTGCCTGTCCCATATCCCTCCAAACATTTCCTATCCTCGTACCTGTGATAGTCTTTTAAATAACATAATTTTGTTGTCCCCACCACTTCATCTGGCAGCTCCTTCCATATACGTGCCATCCTCTGTGTGGAAAAAAATGCCCTTCATGTCCCTTTGCATCTTTCCCCTCTCACCTTAAATCTATGCTCTCTAGCTTGACACTCCACCACCTAGGGAAAAGACTGTGGCAGTTCACCCGTCAGCCTCTTTGGAAAAAAAGTCTTATCATATTCAGCCTCTCCCTATAATGAAAACCCTCCAATTCTATAGCATCCTCCTAAATGTTTTCTTCCAGTATGTTTTTGCTTCAGATTTCAGGGCCTGCAATTTTTTTTTTTAATTATTGAGTCCGACTCGACTCACCTTATTTCATTTTTTTCAATCCAGTCCACCAGAAAATATATTTTCCCTGCACCGTTGTGTCTAATTTCCCTTAGAATCTATCCGTAGCGTCTTACTTATCAATTGTACACTGCTCCGCAATTCCAAAAAAACAGCCCACGTTTTCATGTGGACACCATGTGTCCTGTGTTCCCTTACCAACTCTTAAGGGCCTGTCCCACTTGGGCGTCATTGGCGCGTCACACAGATGGTGCGCAAAGATTTTGTACATCCAAAAATCCTGGGGCGTGCGCGCGATCGCGCGTCAATGCCTACGCCGCCACGCGCGTGTCCCGTGCGTCGTAAATGATGCCAAATGGCGCCCAAGTAGGACAGGCCCTTTCATTCTCACCAGCCACCTCCATGTTGTCCTAAAGCACTAATCACTCCCAGTTGACTCTGTTTGGGCAGGCCACATCTAGTTGTCAATACCAGGACTCCCAAATAAAAAGTCTACGCCAAGCTTTGTCTCCAGAGGAGATTAATTGGCCGTTAGAAATTTCAACAGAGATATTAAACCAAGCTCCTCTCAGATCCCTTGAGCACAGTATGGCGAGCCACGCGTTGTGAATCAAAGTGATATTTATTGAGGTAATACAGAGAAACAGCACACACGCGACTGGGGAGGGTTCTCCCAGAGCTCTGACTATAATACCAGAGAACACCCCTCAACCGCATGACGACTCCTTCCCGCCAAACACAGTTACGTGACCCTGCCTGTCCTAGTGCCGAGGGTTCGCTCAGTAAGTGGCTTAACCACCAGGTTGAAACCACAACAGTTTCAAATAGTGTAGTGCAAACCCAATCCTAGCAAAATAGATGACAGTAAAACGCCAATAATCTGTTAAAAGTGCTGGAGTAACCCAGTGGAGTATATGAGGTGTCATATGAATATAACTTAAGAAGTACAACATTCAGTAGAATCTTGCTTTATTAAATCTTAACCCTCAACTCCATGTTCTTACTCGATCCCCATAATCATCATTTCTCCTAAAGACCCAAAATAATCTACATCAGCTTTAAATATATTTTATTGCTCAGTATTCATAGCTCCCTGGAACAGAGAACCAGATTTCAACCAGTCTGAAGAAAGGTTTCGGCCCGAAACGTTGCCTATTTCCTTCGCTCCATAGATGCTGCTGCACCCGATGAGTTTCTCCAGCATTTTAGTCTAAGAGAAGAGAAGGTACTCCTGACTTTATTCATAATGCCAGTCTTAAACAGCCGACTGACCCCTCATTCTAAGGTTATGTCCCTTAGTTCTAGACCAACAGTGGAACATCCACAAATGCGTTATATGTTCTTATGGAAAATAACAATGGTTCAATGGTCCTTTAGTAGCCAACTTTAAGATATGTACTTGAACATCGAGGATCAGATGTCACCTTGAAAGACATCACCGTTTAGTTCAATCTGGTCTTTGGACAGCCTTTGTGTATGGTGCTGAAAGATTCAGCGGAAGGCAAGCACTGTCCCGGACTAATTATCCTTTCCCTGAGCTTAAAAAAAGCTAATAACGAAGCGGATTCCCTGATTCAGCAAATACACATTAAAATGGGATAAAATGTTGATAGCAAATGTACTCTGAATCCAGACACATGATACGGAGTCATGGAGAGATACAGCACGGAAAGACAAGACCCGCTGTGCCCATGACAAGTACATACCCATAGTCATCTTGCACTAGTCCCATTTTTAGTGTCCCCTGCAATCTCTTACTTACCCAGCGCATCACACAGTCCAGTCTCCCCTCCATTGATAAGACATAAAAAGCTGGAGTAACTCAGCAAGACAGGCAGCGTCTCCAGCGAAAAGGAATGGGTGACATTTCGGATGGAGAAACTCCATTTGACTCCATCTACAATTCATGCTGTATTGACAGAAAACAGCCAACATAATCAAATGTGCATCCCAACCCTGTCATCCCTTCTATCCCCTGCTCCTGTCAGGCAGAAGGCCATTGGGTTTTGATCACCATGATTGCCAGAGATTGCAGAGAGAGAGTTGAGGATGTAGCCCAACCCATCACACAGACCATTGGCCCCATTGCAGAGGCGTCCACGTCGCGGGGCTGGAAACTGGAAGTATCCCGAGCTGCCACCATCATCTAGTGCAACAAGTGATGGCTCCCACTGATTGTCGCCGGAAGCTCGCGTCCTTTTCAGGACGGACGATGACAGCGAGGTCAACATTTGAAACATGGAGGATGGACATGAAGGTCTCCCCACAGACCAGTCTCCCCACCATTGACTCCATCTCCACTTCATGCTGACTTGGAAAAGCAGATAACATAATCAAAGACTAACATAATCCCACCCCAGTTGCTCCCAGCTGCCATCAGGCAGAAGATACTGGTAGAAGTGCACACAACCAGACTCAGGAACAACTTCCCCTCTGATCTTGTTATTCCTGCTAAAAGGCTCCTTAAATACATCAATACTCATTAACGGTACTCAGTATACCAAGAAATCTATGTGAATGTTACAGTTAAAAACAATCATGTTTGATCATATTTAAAATGAAATGTCACAATGCTAATTCCTATTCTTAAAAAGTTTCACAATATTTGATTACTTCTAATGTACTTTTCATGTCATTCAATTTAAGGGACAACTGAGCCATGTTATCACTTACTGTTGCTCAAATCATCATTAGCCTGAGATGAACATCTATTAATCGCACACTGTAACTGATAACCAAACAAATATTGAAAACATTTCACAATATTTTGTCCAACAGTCTGTCTGTCCTTTCTTTTTTGTTATTTTAAGTATGTGTTAAAAAGTATGTTTTAGTGTTCCTTGGTTTGTTTCATGTAGGGGGCAGGGGTTGGGGGAAGCTTTTTTTTCAATCTCTTACTCCGGCAGAGATGCTATTTTTTTTCGTATCGTATCTCCGTCCGCAATACGGCCTAACATCGAGGAGTTGGCGGCCTTTCCTGGATACATACGGGCGCTCCAAGCCGCGGGAGTCTGCGGGACTTTAACATCGAGTTTCCGACCCCTTTGCCGGGGATCGAAGCTCCAATGGTGGGGCCTGAGGACTTTAACATCGTGAAGCCCACTGTCTCTGGCAAGAAGAGGTCAATTCGGGAGCTCCATGCCACGGAGAGAGTTTCAACCGCCGCGATGCGGGAGTTTTGATCACCCTGCGGGGGGGCTTCGACCGTCGGCTGCGGGGGCGGCCCCCGGCAGATGGTGCAGATGGTTTGACTGCCCCGACCGCAGGAGAACAAAGAGGAAGAAAATTGAACTTTATTGCCTTCCATCACAGTGAGGAATGTGGAATCCACCGTGGCGGGATGTTTATGTTAACTTTTATGTTGTTGTGTGTCTTGTTGCATTTCACTTAGTGTGGCTGTATGGTAATTCAAATTTCACTGTGCCTTAACTGGTACATCTGACATTAAACTGATCTTGAAAACTTTGATTTCTGACTTAGAATCAACCTGCCCTTTTCTCAACCCTTTGTTGCAATTCTGGTACAGAAGTGATTCATTTTGCTGCAATCTGCATATCTTTCACTCTTAACCAACCCCACAACTCCAAATTAACTGTTCATAAACAATTCATTGTGTAGGAAGGAACTGCAGATGCTGCTTTACCCCAAAGATAGACACAAAAAGCTGGAGTAACTCAGCGGATCGGACAGCATCTGTAGACTGGGCAATGTTCAAGGACTCGGCAACGGACTTGAACGAATACGCCACAGTCGTTACAGACTTCATTAAGAAATGTGTGGAGGACTGCATCCCTACAAAAACCTTCCGAGTGTTTCCCAATCAGAAACCTTGGATCAACTGTGAGATCCACACTCTTCTGAAGACCAGACACCGGGCATTCACGTCTGATGATACAGTGGTCTACACGAAGTACAGATACGACTTTGGTAAGGCCATCAATAAGGTCAAAAGGGACTTCTGCTCCAAGCTGGCGGATGAGACAGGTGTGGCAGGGCCTGAATGCAATCACCTCCTACAAAGCGAAACCAGGAGGCAGCTCGAATGTCGCCGAAACATCACTCCCTGATGAGCTCAATGCGTTTTACGCATGCTTTGATAGGGAGAACACCGATGTGCCTTCCCGAGCCCCCATTCGCTGTGATGGTATTTCAGTCTCAGTCACGGAGGCCGACGTCAGGAAATCCTTCAGAGGGGTGAACCCTTGAAAAGCGTCTGGACCTGATGGTATACCTGGTCATGTTCTAAAAACCTGTGCGGACCAACTGGCTGGAGTTTTTACGGACATTTTCAACCTCTCACTTCTTAGGTCTGAGGTTCCCACCTGCCTCAAAAGGGCATCAATTATACCAGTGCCCAAGAAGAGCAAGGTGACGTGCCTCAATGACTATTGACCTGTGGCACTAACGCCTGTGGTGATGAAGTGCTTCCAGAGGTCGATCATGGCGAAAATCAACTCCTACCTCGACAAAAACCTGGACCCACTGCAGTTCGCTTACCGCCACAACACATCAATGGTGCATGTGATCTCGCTGGCCCTCCACTCTGGACCACTTGGACAACAAAAACTCATATGTCAGACTGTTATTCATCGATTACAGCTCAGCATTTAATACTGTCATCCCTTCCAAGCTGGTTACCAAATTCGTAGAACTGGGTCTCTGTGCATCCTCTGCAATTGGATCCTTGACTTCCCTCATTCACAGACCACAGTCTGTTCGTATTGGCGGAAATGTGTCAGACTCGATAACAATCAGCACAGGAGCACCTCAAGGCTGCGTGCTCAGCCCCCTGCTGTACTCACTCTATACTCATGACTGCGTAGCCGGTCACAATGCGAACTCCATCATCAAGTTCACTGACGACACCACTGTTGTGGGACGTATCACTGATGGGGATGAGTCGGAGTACAGAAGAGAGATCGAGCAATTGTCCATATGGTGCCAGCACAATAACCTGGCCCTCAACACCAGCAAAACCAAGGAACTGATTGTGGACTTTTGAAGGAGTAGGATGGGGACTCACAGTCTCGTTTATATCAATGGGTCAATGGTTGAAAGGGTCAAGAGCTTCAAATTCCTGGGTGTGCACATCTCTGAAGATCTGTCAAGGAGGACGCTCTCTAACTTCTACAGGTGCACAGTAGAGAGCTTGCTGACTGGTTGCATCTTGGCTTGGTTCGGCAAAGGAAAAGTCTACAAAAAGTAGTAAGCACTGCCCAGTCCATCATCGGCTCTGACCTTCCTTCCATCGAGGGGATCTATCGCAGTCGCTGCCTCAAAAAGGCTGGCAGTATCATCAAAGAACCACACCATCCTGGCCACACACTCATCTCCCTGCTACCTTCAGGTAGAAGGTACAGGAGCCTGAAGACTGCAACGACCAGGTTCAGGAATAGCTACTTCCCCACAGCCATCAGGCTATTAAACCTGGCTCGGACAAAACTCTGAACATTAATAACCCATTATCTGTTATTTGCACTTTATCAGTTTATTTATTCATGTGTGTATATATTTATATAATGGTATATGGACACACTGATCTGTTTTGTAGTCAATGCCTTCTATATTCTGCTGTGCTGAAGCAAAGTAAGAGTTTCATTGTCCTATCAGGGACACACGACAACAAACTCACTTGAACTTGAACATCTCTGGCATCAATGAAGGAGTAGGTGATGTTTCGAATCTGAGGAAGTGTCACCCATTCCCTCTTTCCAGAGATGCTGTCTGACCTGCTGAATTACTCCAGCTTTTTGTGTCGATCCCCATTATTAATTTGCTGCTCAAACTGACCCAGGACATGAGTAATATTTAGCAGGTGCTTTCAAATTCAGCTTGGAAGAAAAGTCAGTCTTGCCGAGCTGCTGAGACCACCTTTCAGAAGTGTACTGTGACCTTGACAATCAGACAGATGGGAGGATGTGACTAATCAAAACCTCCCCCGCTTCCTTATGTCTGAATATAGTGGCCCTTTGGTAACATACCTATGACTTCCACAGGCATGCTGAGATTTAATTAAGATGTTTATGGAAGGCAAACCTAGCGAGGGAAAGTTTTAATTAGTACTCGTAGACAATTACACGTACTTCCAAGTCCCACTCTGCTAGCAATAAAGAACACATCTACCCCCTCGTGATAGCGCAGTAACCTTTCTTGACAAGCATGTGGTTTTGGAAAGAGATGCCTTCAGACGATGTTAATAACATTCCTGCTCTGCAGTGCAGAAACTACCAAGGATTATCAATATTCATCGAAGATAGACATAAAAAGCTGGAGTAACTCGGCGGGACAGGCAGCATCTCTGGAGAAAAGGGGGGGGGGGTGGCGTTTCGGGTCGAGACCCTTCTCCAGACCAGCTTTTTGTGTCTATCTTCAGTGTCAACCAGCACCTGCTGTTCCTTCCGACACAGAGGGCAGTGGAGGCCACGTCACTGGATGGATTTAAGAGAGAGTTAGATAGAGCTCTAGGGGCTGGTGGAATCAAGGGATATGGGGAGAAGGCAGGCATGGGTTATTAATTGGGGACGATCAGCCATGATCACAATGAATGGCGGTGCTGGCTCGAAGGGCCGAATGGCCTCCTCCTGCGCCTATTTTCTATGTTTCTACATCAATTTTCATCCACAGTGCAAACGTAAAAGATTGAGTAGAATTAATTTTAAAAACATTTGAATTTCAGGAAACCAAAGTAGGAAACACCTACTCAAGAATTAAAACTGAAATGTATCAACATTTCTTTATTACACTGGATAAATGACAATTTTGCAAGATTTACTTGGTCTTATTGTACAGTGGACTAGGAAAGATAGAGTCAGACAAGGATCTGTCGTTCATAAAACGGAAGCTACCAAGGAATTAAAATGTTGTTCTTATATTAATCAAGTATATAGACTGATCGATCACAAATATGGTGCTAAATTATGCCATATAACAATCATTTTGCACAAATGGAAAGGAACCAAATACGATTTAGCAAAGATTACATAAGCAGAAAAATCTATTTTTATAAACTATACTTTGTGTTTTCACAATCCCTTAAATTCTGTCATTTCAGATACATCTATTTGGATTAAAACATGCGTCAAATACTTCATACCTCAAATGCAGGACCACAATCTTATTAGACTTAGTAGAACCTGCATCATAATGGTAGACATTAAACATTAAATCTGTGAGGCTAGTAATTCCAGCAAAGTCTGAAGAAGGGTCTTGACCCGAAACGTCACCTATTCCTTTTCTTCAGAGATGATGACTGTTCTGCTGAGTTACTCCAGCATTTTGTGTCTATCCCAGCAAAGTGCAAAGTGAATTTACAGAAAAGTCTGCTTTAAGTTTCGAGTAGGTCAGGAGGAAACATTATTGGCAGTAATGCAAGAAATACAAGATGCAACTGTTTACTCGCAAGTGTGACAGCGTCACACTTTCGGCAAGTGTGGTGATGGTGATGGGAACATGAAGCATATTCCCATTCATCCTTAGGTTCTAAACACAGTAAATGCAGATAATTCACTTTAAGCCCAAATCAATTCACTTTCCTTCACCCACACACTCAAGATGCCAGTTTTTACTGCTGCAATATTCAATTACAATAAACAATGTTTGCACTGTTAAGTATGCTGCAAACAATGTATTATAAAAAATACTAAATTACTCAAAGTTACTTTTTAAAACACACAGCAAGCGTAATCCTACTTTCTCTTCCAAATGATCTAAATACAGAATACAACTGCCATCTAAATTATCTCTGTGACAGAGTAAATACAATGTTATATTTTGCCACACGATATTTCAAAATGCTCACCACTTTAATACCAAGGCAGTTAAGAATGGCATTATGTGGAGTAATGGCAATTGCAGTGGAAATGCAGAGGGTTCACTGGAAAGCGGGTGAAATCAGTCTTTATCAGCTAGTTTGCTGTGCCCAATCTCTTTCTTGAAATGTATAAAAGTACAACTCGCCCTTCTACTGACGTCTATCTCGTATATTTT
This sequence comes from Okamejei kenojei, assembly GCA_035221665.1. Lineage (NCBI taxonomy): Eukaryota > Metazoa > Chordata > Chondrichthyes > Rajiformes > Rajidae > Okamejei > Okamejei kenojei. The sequence continues at coordinate 100,655,601 of CM069137.1, read as the reverse complement.
ATCTCGTCTTCATTAGTTGTGTTGAAACAATATCTAACATAATTGTGTAGGAAGGAACTGCAGGTACTGGTTTAAATCGAAGGTTGGCACGAAAAGCTGGAGTAACTCAGCAGAATAGGCAGCATCTCTGGAGAGAAGGAATGGGGACGTTTCTGGTCGAGACCCTTCTTCGCCCGTTCCTTCTCTTCAGAGATGACGCCTGTTCCGCAGAGTTACTCCAGCATTTTGTGTCTACCCTCGAACTTGTAATTGTTCACCACAATAAATACCTACCTTGTGAATTTGCTACTTTCCACACCACTGGTTCCGACTTGCCTTTCTTTCACTGTCACTGCATGCCATGTTGTTACTTGTGGGCGGAGCACCAAGGCAAATTCCTTGTATGTGAATACTTGGCCAATAAACTTACTTACTTACTTACCTTTCCCTGGATTATAGCTACCACTCTGTCAAGCCTGAAGAGGCACTGTAGATGAATATTGAAAACCTTGTAGAGGTCTTCATTTCTCCGCAGGTCCTTAGTACATCACGGCAGCATTCAGAGCAACATGCCAGCAACAATTCAGGATAACATGCAAGTCAATGCAGTCCAGGGAAAACACTTTAGTGGTTGGAGTCACGTCGCAAACAAACGACGAAAATTCTGGTTGCTAAATGTCAAAATTCTTAACCATTTGATATCATTGCAAGTGTTCTTGGGGCACGAGAACATAAAAAACAGAACAGTTCATCTGTGCCCTTGTGTCTTGGATCCAATCATTTTAAGGTGCTTCACCAATTATTATTTTTCCCATCATTAGCTCAGAAATGGGATGTTTGTTTACTGATTATTATGGAACCAAATGCATCTGCACTTTCTCAGAATAAGGAACACCCCATTCAGGGGTTGTCGGATACTAGGCAAATCACACTTGTATCACATAAGCAAGGCCAGATTTACGTATAAGCTAGACAAGCTTAAGCATAGGGCCTCGAGATCTAGGGGGGCCTACTCACCTCGCTGCCTCACCGGACCCGTCCAACCTCGCCGCCCCACCGACCATCCGCCCACCGGGACCTCCTACTCTTTGCTCGCTGACCCTGGCCACTCCACATCCCTGCAGCAGCCCACAGCCGTCGCCTTACCTGCAGCCTGGACAGCACAGGGCCTGAAGCTTCCACGCTGCAGACTCCCACGGGTTTGACAGCGCTGGGTCCTAGTGCTAGTCAGCCAACCCTGCTAATCTCAGTGGCTATTTCACTGGGTCTTCCCCATTCACCCCAAACCATGTAACCCCAGCTCTTCCCCACTTTAAGTAATTTAATTCAATAGATCCTGGTGCCTCTGTCCCTCTGGGGGGGTGGAGGTGTTGATGCCACCGTAGTGAGTTGCTAAGATCCATCTTGTCCACATTGCTGTTTAATGACAAAATACAGTAGGATCTAAAAGTGTCACACTGTCACTGTCGGGTAGTCATGGTCCTCTAGTCGTGGGGGTGGGGGATTGGGGGGGGGGGGGGGGCTCACGTGAAATAGCTTAGAGCCTCTCTTCATCTAAATCCGGCCCTGCATTACGTTCCAGGAAGTAACTCATCTCCAATGAGTTAAGCATCATTCTAAACAGAACATTACCAGCTGTCTGGACCAGCAGTGTGGACAAGATGGATATTAGCAACTCACTACGGTGGCATCAACACCTCCACCCCCCCCAGAGGGACAGAGGCACCAGGCAAAAGGGGAAAAAAAAACTACTTCCATATCACACCCGATCTGGACTAGAAAAAATGTCCGTGTTCCTTCAGTCACTGTCAAAGACCTGGGACTCCATAGCTCAAAGCACTGTGGGCATCATCTCTATCAAACAAACTCCAGGGACTACAGGAAGCACACCAGCAAAAGCTTTACAAGGGCAATTAAATCATAAGATCATGTGATAGGAGCAGAATTAGGACATTCGGCCCATCAAGTCTACTCCACCATTCAATCATGGCTGATCTATCTCTCCCTCCGAACCCCATTCTCCCGCCTTCTCCCCATAACCAGTGACACCTGTAAAAGTGGAAATTAAATGTTGGCAACTCACAGCTCCCCCTCGCTAATAAAGAGTAATGTTGGTTTTTACTGCTTGACTTGCACATCCTTTTAATAGAGGAAAAGAAAATAGTTTAACTAACATGTCAAAATTGTCAAAACACCTGCGCTGCTGAGCTGAATGCATCCACCAGTGTTGATTAATACAACGATTTTTGTAATAACTGTCTGCATTCGTATTCAAATAAGAACTCATTGTATAACTTGACTCCTTTCTCAAAAACATGAATCATTTACATTTTGTTTACAATAATGGCCATTTCATATTTGTCAGTTGTCACCTCATGCTCCTTATTTCAACGTCTTTCTTTTGAGAGAAGATAAACACATGTAAATAATAGCTGTATATTTATTCTGGAGCTGATTCAACAATTGCAAGATTTAGGTTCTGCAGTGACAAAGTTTGTTAACTTTTCCAGCTTTAAATACACACCTTTGCACTTAAGACAAGCAAATCTCTGAGCATACACACAGTTGTTGCCAATCACATCCCAAGGAAAGGTTTGTTTTTTATGCGTTCACATCACAATATATACAGTGCCCTCCATAATGTTTGGGACAAAGACCCATCATTTATTTATTTGACTCTGTACTCCACAATTTGAAATTTGTAATAGAAAAAAATCACACGTGGTTCAAGTGCACATTGTCAGATTTTATTTTACTTTGGAGTCACGTGAGTGACTACGTGAAGATGGCCGCATGCGTGTCATTACGTCTAACGCATTGCGCAACGACTGACTGGCAGGCGCGTCGCTCCTTCCAGCGGTAAGTTTAAAATCCTCAGGTAAATGTTTACACTTTCTCTGAGGTCTTTCTCTTGGTTCAATAATTCTTGCTACAGAACAAGTTCGAACCGTGTGAAGAAAATGTCCAAGGTGAAGTCCAGACGGGCTGCGGGGAAAGCAGCTACGGAAGACCGCGGGAGTGCGGGTAGTGGGCGGCTGTCGATTTCACCTTCAGAGTCGCTGGCGGTGGAGCCAGCAGCTTCAGACTTGGTGCCGGTCGATAGCACCTTGGCAACCCCGCTTGGGCGGAAAGCCACGAAAAAGGCTGTCAGGCCCGTTGACTCGGATGAGATGGGCCAGGAGGGTTCCCCTCCTTCAATGGGTAGCGCCTTCGGACGTCTAACCCACATGGAGCACCTGATGGAGAGGTTGCTCCATAATGATATGCTCCAACAAATGGAGTTATATCAGCGTGGGTCTCCTCGGGGGCCCGCGGCAGCGGCACCTGTTTCAGGGCTGCACTATGTCTCCCTCTCTGAGGATGGGAGCATTCGGGGTCAGTTTTTGTCTGACTCAGACTTCAGAGGTATAGCCGGGGAGCATACCACGAGGCATGAAGGGGAAGTGCCTGCACTGGCATCAACATTTGCTGTCCCATCACAGACAGGGCAACCACTGGATGAGGACTTAGCCATGAGTATCAATTACCTGGCCTCACTCCAGCTCCAAGAACTGGCTATGGAGGTAACTTATAACAAGTATCACACACGTGCCAACTGTGCTTCATTGAATGTGCCGGCTGTTAATAACTCCATCTGGGGTTACATGGAGGGGGCGTCAGAGCCCAGGAGGTGAAGCTACAGAAAATATTAAAGTTGCTCGCCTCAGGCATCACGGCCTTTGCCAGGTCGGTGGATGGGGGGCCCCTGTCTGATGTCCATGGCATTAATGTGCAATGCACATATTGAAAACAATTGTCTACGGAAAAATGCCATCCGTCCTGCCCGAACCCCAAATTCGCAGCGCTGTGCAAGGCCAGCAACGTTCAACCACCGAATTTCTTGTTCGGCGAAGATCTGCCGAAGCAGGTCAGGGAGCTGGACGATGAAGCAAAAACGGTCGGGCTAATGAAAGTCCCATTAACTCCCAAGGTTTTATCATTCCGGCGGCAGCACCCCTACGCCCGACGGTTCGCTGAAACTGGTGAGAAAGCCGAACAATTGGCACAGAGGTCTTTTTTAGGCCAAGGCCCAAGTCGGCCCACGTCCAAGATGCACGGTTGGCGCCCTCCATCAGTCCTACCCCCCAAACCTCGGGGGCGGAAACAAACACCATTGCACCGGTAACCATTGAGGTAGGTGAGTCTGGTTCTTTACGGAACATATTGCGTATCGATCAGTTACAAGTTGGGGGGAGATTACAATTGTTCTAGAATGAATGGCATTGGATAACATCAGATCCGTATATACTGCACAATATACAAGGCTTAAAATAGAATTCCTTCTCAATTCACTTCCACCCATGCAGCATACACCGAACCGCACATTTGTTCTTTCACAACAGGAAAGTTTGGATGCACAAGCTGAAATTGAAGCATTATACAAAAAAGGGGTAATTGAGATGTCGTGTCATGAATCTCACCAATTTGTGTCTAATATATTTACAAAGCAAAAGAAGGATGGAGGATGCCGAATCATCCTTGACTTGACTGAGCTTAACTCCTTTGTGCAGTATAAACAATTCAAAATGGAAAACTTTGTTACTGCCAAGCAACTGGTTTCCAAGGGATGTTATATGGCATGCTTCGACCTTAAAGATGCATACTATTCGGTGCCAATTCATGTGGATCACAGGAGATATTTGAAGATTAGCTGAATGGGACAACTGTGGCAGTTTAAAGCATTGCCTATTGGGTTAACTTCAGCCCCCAGATTATTCATGAAATTATTAAAACCGGTCCTCGGGCTTCTCCGGGCTCAGAATGATATTGTGATGGCATACTTGGATGACATCCTAATCATAGGGAAAACTATGAAATCAGCTGAATTATCTGTTTCAGCTACTAAACTCATGTTTGAGAGATTGGGGTTTCTTATCCATCCAGTTAAGTCCAAATTGATACCATCAAGAGTAATTGATTATTTGGGATTTACCATTAACTCAATTCACATGTCTGTGACTCTGCCTTGGGGCAAGCGATTAGAATTAATAGAAGCCTGTAACAATCTCATTGTTAAGAAGCAGCATTCTATTAGACATGTAGCTAGTATAATTGGCAAACTAGTGGCTGCTTTTGCAGCTACACAGTTTGGGCCTTTGCACTATCAAAACTTACAATGTGCAAAGGAGTAGGCACTGCAGGTCACTTCTGTAGACCTATGCGGTTACCAGCTGAAGCCATTGCTGAGTTACAATGGTGGGTAATGAATATTCGGCATTGTTCCAGTAAATTTTGGTCAATACACATTATTTTACAAACTGATGCTAGTGCTCCAGGATGGGGAGCTACAAATACCATCTCTAGCTGCGATGGTAGATGGAATGAGCAGGAGTCATTAATTCTTCAGTCACATGGTATTAACTACTTAGAGTTGTTGGGAGCACTCTATGGGCTGAAGGCTTATTGTGGCATTATGCATCATGTGCATGTTCAACTTCAGATTGACAACATTACAGCGGTGGCATACGCGATAAATTGGCTAACCTTATCTGGCACTGGTGTATTACGAGAAACATTTGGGGTTCAGCTACAGTGGCTTGCAAAAGTTTTCATACCCCTTGAACTTTTCTACATTTTGTCACGTTACAACCACAAACGTAAATGTATTTTATTGGGATTTTATGTGATAGACCAACACAAAGTGGCGCTTAATTGTGAAGTGGAAGGAAAATGATACATGGTTTTCAAATTTTTTTACAAATAAAAAACTGAAAAGTGTGGCGTGCAAAAGTATTCAGCCCCCTTTACTCTGATACCCCTAAATAAAATCCAGCACAACCAATTGCCTTCAGAAGTCACCTAATTAGTAAATAGAGTCCACTTGCGTGTAATCTAATCTCAGTAAAAATACAGCTGTTCTGTGAGGCCTCAGAGGTTTGTTAGAGAACATTAGTGAACAAACAGCATCATGAAGCCCAAGGAACACACCAGACAGGTCAGGGATAAAGTTGTGGAGAGGTTTAAAACAGGGTTAAGTTATAAAAAAAATCTCAAGCTTTTAACATCTCATGGAGCGCTGTTCACTCCATCATCCATAAATGGAAAGAGTATGGCACAACTGCAAACCTACCAAGACATGGCCGTCCACCTAAACTGACAGGCTGGGCAAGGAGAGCATTGATCAGAGAAGCAGCCAAGAGGCCCATGGTAACTCTGGAGGAGCTGCAGAGATCCACAGCTCAGGTGGGAGAATCTGTCCACAGGACAACTATTAGTCGTGCACTCCACAAATCAGGCCTTTATGGAAGAGTGGCAAGAAGAAAGCCATTGTTGAAACCAAGCCATAAGAAGTCCCGTTTGCAGTTTGCCACAAGCCATGTGGAGGACACAGCAAACATGTGGCGGAAGGTGCTCTGGTCTGATGAGACCAAAATTGACGTTTTTGACCTAAATGCAAAACGCTATGTGTAACGGAAAACTAACGCTGCACATCACCCTGAATACACCATCCCCACTGTGAAACATGGTGGTGGCAGCATCATGCTGTGGGGATGCTTTTCTTCAGCAGGGACCGGGAAGCTTGGAAGAAAACCTGTTAGAGTCTGCAAAAGACTTGTGACTGGGGCGGAGGTTCACCTTCCAGCAGGACAACGACCCTAAACATACAGCCAGAGCTACAATGGAATGGTTTATATCAAAGCATATTCATGTGTTAGAATGGCCCAGTCAGTCCAGACCTAAATCCAATTGAGAATCTCTGGCAAGACTTGATAATTGCTGTTCACAGACGCTCTCCATCCAATCGGACTGAGCTTGAGCTATTTTGCAAAGAAGAATGGGCAAAAATTTCAGTCTCTGGATGTGCAAAGCTGGTAGAGTCATACCCTAAAAGACTTGCAGCTGTAATTGCAGCGAAAAGTGGTTCTACAAAGTATTGACAGTACNTCAGGGGGCTGAATACTTTTGCACGCCACACTTTTCAGTTTTTTATTTGAAATAAAATTTGGAAACCATGTATCATTTTCCTTCCACTTCACAATTATGCGCCACTTTGTGTTGGTCTATCACAAAAAATCCCAATAAAATACATTTACGTTTGTGGTTGTAACGTGACAAAATGTGGAAAAGTTCAAGGGGTATGAAAACTTTTGCAAGCCACTCTATCTACTTACCAGGTAGATACAACATAGTGGCGGACACCAGATCACGGAAATTCAATGACAACACAGAATGGACGTTGAATCATGAAGTGTTTAACGACATTGTCGCTCGGTGTGGCGTACCGGAAATTGATTTGTTTGCATCCAGACTAAATCACCAGTTACCAAAATACGTTTCATGGGAACCAGACCCAGGGGCAGTGATGGTAGATGCATTCTCACTACACTGGGGTGGCATGTTTTTGCATGCATTTCCCCCATTTTGCCTCACCAGTCGGTGTTTGGCTTAGATCAAGCAAGACTCTGCCTCTGGCATTTTAGTAGTACCTGACTGCCCTACACAGCCTTGGTTCCCACACTTCCTGGGAATGATAACACAGCCTTTTATGGCTGTCCCCAAAAGCAGAAATCTGCTGGTTCACCCTGTGACTGGGGAGAACCATCCACTACATGACCAAATTAATTTATTGGTTTGCAGATTCTGTGGAGACCGTACCTGGGGCTCGGACTATCAGATGGTATGGTGGATGTGATCACTGCGGCCTGGAGGGATAGTACCAAGAAACAGTACATCTCTCATATCAAGAAATGGGAGATGTTCTGTTCACTCTCAAACATATCGTATGACACGGCATGCATAACGGATGTATTGGAATTCCTCTCAAGACTATATTTTGATCAGAAACTGAGTTATAGTGCCATAAACTATGCCAGGAGTGCATTATCATCATACTTATTGCTGGGATCGGGACACCACTCTGTTGGTTCTCACCCTTTGATAACCAAGTTCATGAAGGGTATTTTTAACTCTACTCCCCCCAGGCCCCGGTATTCGGAGATATGGGATGTGAGCGTGGTGCTCACGATGCTTCGCAGGTGGGCACCAGCTTCATCCCTGTCTTTGCCCAAACTCACTCTCAAGGTGGTCATGCTCATGGCGCTGGTTTCAGCGCAACGGGTCCAGACGTTGCAAAAACTGCGACTGGACAGCATGGTATCATCTGTGTATAATATAACCTTTTTGTTTATGATTTAATCAAGCAGTGCAGACCAGGAGTGTCAGGGCTCAAACTAATTTTCATGGCATATCCCATGGACCTTCGGCTGCATGTAGTTACACACATACTACAGTACATCAAAGTCACCAAGAGCCTCAGAGGCTCCGAATTGTCTGTGTTCATTAGTTACAAAAAACCTCATAATAAGGTATCAGTGCAGACCATTTTTAGGTTGTTAAACCAGGTTCTGGCTTGTGCAGGAGTGGGCACTGACATTTTTAAATCTCACTCCACCAGGGCTGCATCTATGTCAGCAGCGAGGGTAATGGACGTCCCTCTCGACCACATCCTAGCGGCTACTGGATGGTCAAACGAACTAACATTCCAAAAGTTTTATAATAAACATATTGCCAGACCGGGGGTTTTTGCCAATTCTATTTTAGATTCTGATTTATAGTTTCCCCCGGATGAGAGGGGTCACTATTATTTTTCTTTGTTCATTAAAGCATCAGCATATTTATATCTATGTCATGTCTAAATGCATTAATTATTTTCACTCATCCTTGGTCAACTGATGCAGTGTGTCACACATGGACTCGTATCCATGGCATTAAATCACAGAGCTTTAAAATCTTCACATAGTCACTCAGGTGACTCCGAAGTAAAATAGTAAGATTAAACGAGAACTTACCAGTTTGAAGTTTGATCTTTATTTTATGAGGCGTTACGATGAGCGATTACGTGCCCTCCGCTCACAACCCTCGTATCATAAAGATAATCTGGTAGTTCTAGTCCTCTCTAATCTTACTATGTTCAGTTCAACAACTGTTATCTGTGATTTCACACCGCTGCTTTGATGATTGATGCGCATGCGTGCTGATGGCCTTCTTCACGTAATCGTTCATCGTAACTCCTCATAAAATAAAGATCAAACCTCAAACTGGTAAGGTCTCATTTATTCTTACCATTAAAGACCATGTTTATACAATTTGGTTTCACCATGTAGAAATTACAGCAGTGTTTATACACAGTCCCCCCATTTAAGGGCATCATAATGTTTGGGACACATGGCTTCACAGGTGTTTGTAATTGCTCAGGTGTGTTTAATTGCCTCCTTAATGCAGGTATAAGAGAGCTCTCACCACCTAGTCTTTCCTCCTATCTTTTCATCACCTTTGGAAACTGGGACTATGTGGGTCACATGACAATAAACTCTCTTGACTTTTTCCTGTTTTCAAACCTTATACTTCCTTATCTATACACCTCCTTATCTATGTACTGCCCACTCCCCTGACATCAGTCTGAAGAAGAGTCTTGACCCGAAACATCACCCATTCCTTCTCTCCAGAGATGCTGCCTGTCCTGCTGAGTCACTCCAGCATTTTGTGTATATCTTCCCCCTGCAACCGCAGGAGATGTAACACTTGTCCCTTTACCTCCTCCGTCACATCCGTCCAGGACCCCAGCAGTCCTACCAAGTGAGACAGAGGTACACGTGCATCTCATCTAGTGACACATCTAGTATGTTCAGTGTTCCCAACGTGGCCTCCTTTACATCGGCAAGACCAAGCTTAGACTTGCCGATTATTTTAACAAACCCTTGCGCTCGGATTGTTGGATGTTCCAGTTGCTAACCATTGTAACTCTCCTTCCCACCCATACTGACCTTTCTGTCCAGAGCTGCCTCCATTGACTAAGTGAGCCCACACACAAACTGGAGGAACAGCACCTCATATTCTGCTTGAGTGGCTTACAACCTAATGCCCCTGTCCCACTTAGGCGATTTTTCCGCGACTAACTGGCTGTCCCAGGGTGACGCCTGCATGGTCGTGAGTAGTCTCCACAAGTCGCCTAAAGAGTCGAAACGTTTTTCTGGTCGCCGGTGGATTTTGAAATGTTCCAAACTTTTCGGCGACTGTGGGCCTGACGTAGCTTGTCGCCTCCTGTCGTAGGTACTCTCGTAGGTTGTCGCCGGGATGACGTAGGTTGTCACCGGGATGACGCAGGTTGTCGCCGGGTGCTGACTTTGGTGAATTCCATTGGCGACTACCTACGTCAAGCGGCGACAGGTACCGGCGACTGAATTATCTTCAGTTGTCGCCAACGGGGTTGTTGCTTGTCGTAGCTTGTCGCGGGTGGACGTAGGTTGACTTTGGTTGTCACCTGTGTGGTCGCAGGTTGTCGTAGGTTGTCATAGGTGGACGTCCTAAGTCGCGACGATTGTGTTGCCGGTTGACGTAGCTTGCCATAGCTTGACGCTGACTAGGTGGAAGGTTGTCGTAGACACTGTCGTGGGGGGGGGTCACGTCGCCGTTTTTTCGGCGACCTGCTACGACTGTGACAGTCGCAGGCAGTTGCCGGAAAAAATCGCAAAAGTGGGACAGGGCCTTAACGGTATGAACATTGAGTTATCCAATTTTAGGTAACTAACATCATAACAACCCTTGACAGCATTTTTACTGTATTCTGAATTTAGCTTGGTTTAGTTTAGAGATACAGTGTGGAGACAGGTCCTTCGGCTCACCGAGTGCCATCCGACCAGCATTAACATTATCCAGCACACACTAGGGACAATTTTACATTTATACCAAGCCAATTTACCTACAAACCTCCACGTCTTTGGAGTGTGGGAGGAAACTGAAGTTCTCGGAGAATGCCCATGCATACATCCAAGATTTATCTTAGAAATAATATCAACCCAATAATATGAAGCAGAACATTTTTGGAAGTCTTCTAACAAAATGTAGTGTGACAGTTAAGCCAGCGTTCGATCCGCGACAAACATTGGAAGTGAGGTAAATACACTACCTGGGGAATGAGAGTTAAGTGGTGAAGCAGAGAAGATCTTGAAGGAGCCAGAGGCGTTATGAGCGGAGTGAGCAGCGGCGGTGGATTTCTGAGAGGAAGACCGAGAGGAACCAGGAGAATAGGTTGCTGAGGCAGCAGCAAACGGAGCCAAGCTAGAAAGTTGCTGGTCGGTGAGGTTGATCTGAGAATTCCTGCCATCTGGAGGGTGCCTTTTCATGGCGTTTAGAATACTTTTGCCATTAATTCCTGCAAGTGGAAAGGTAATAAAGATTAGCATAACCTAGGTCAAAGGAAAAAAATATATAATTTTCATCGATCAGAAGATGCGAGCAACAGGTTGGGGTGAAATTTTAAAATTAGGGCTGATCCCCTCTCAGATTTGGGGACTTTGCCAATCTTGCAGCAACCCTGGAAAAAGATTTGGAGGACATTCCCGGCACTATCTATGTTGCTAATGAACGGAGGTGTCCGGAGAGGACCCGGTGGCGATAGTGGAGAGGTCGGCGTGGCGGTCGGCGATGGTGCCGATCGATGGATGAGGACGGACCACGTGGATGTGAGGACACCACTGCCGACGGAGGGAACAACTGACCCCGCGTGGGGGCAGCGCCGTGATGGAGGGGGGAAGAACAATGGCGGACCTGGCGCGGGAGGGCGGGGAGGATTACTAACTTTGTAAGCACCCGCTGAGTTGAAGAATTTCACTGTGACTTGTCACATGTGACAATAAAGTATTCCATTCAATTCAATTCCCTGATGTTTTAAAATTAATCCCTGGATGTTCAAAACGTTCTTCATTTGTGCATTCAAATAATGTGAACTTACATCAACAGTTCCTAGAGTAACATCACCGGTTGACAAACCCTATCCTTACCAGGAAGTACCATGCATTTTGTTTTTGGCAGGTGTCATCGACAGCTACCATGACTGGGAATCCATCTGGTTTTCTGTCCCAACCTGAGTCACTGAGCCCTGCTATTCTGGATAGAAGCCGTTGACAGGCTTAATCTAATAGTTTCATCAATGGGGTCAATATTGGAAATGCCAATCTATGAATTGTCAAATCACGGGTTTCAATTAAAAATACGTTTTTCGTAGCATTTGACGGCACTGGGCCTGTACTCGCTGGAGTTTAGAAGAATGAGGGGGGACCTCATTGAAATGTACAGAATAGTGAAAGGCCTGGATAGAGTGGATGTGGAGAGGAGGTTTTCACTAGTGGGAGAGTCTGAGATTAGAGGCGTCAGAATTAAAGGACGCTCCTTTAAGAAGGAGATGAGGTAGAATTGCCTTAGTCAGAGGTTGGCAAATCTGTGGAATTCATTGCCGCAGAAGGTGTCTGGCTTTCAATGGATATTTTTAACACAGAGATAGATAGATTCTAGATTAGTACGGGTGTCAAGGGTTATGGGGAGAAGGCAGGAGAATGGAAGGGTTAGGAAGGAGAGATCGATCAGCCATGATTGAATGGCAGAGTTGACTCGATGGGCCGAATGGCCTAATTCTGTTCCTATCTCTTATGAACTTTGAAAAAGACAGATGATGTAAAGCCATTTTCAGAGGGTCCAAGATAAAATTGTACTGAGATCAAATATAAGGAACAGATTTGAAATACCATTAGAACATGGAATTGGATAATTAAACTGGTGAGTATCTCTATTAATTTCGGGCGAGTCCAGAACCGGGGGCCACAGTTTTAGAATAAAGGGGAGGCCATTTAAGACTGAGGTCTTTCACCCAAAGAGTTGTGAATTTGTGGAATTGCCTGCCACAGAGGGCAGTGGAGGCCAAATCACTGGATGTATTTAAGAGAGAGTTAGATCAATGGAATCAAGGGATTATGGGGATAAGGCAGCACGGGTTATTGATAGGGGACGATCAGCCATGATCACAATGAATGGCGGTGCTGGCACGAAGGGCTTGCCTCCTCCTGCAGCAATTTTCTATGTTTCTATGTTTCTAATGTGACAATAACCATAGGTTTTTTTTTAATGCTAACTGGGAAATATTGATAAGTCCATCGAGATAATTAACCACTCTAATAATTATATTTAATTTTTTTAAACACGACAATTTACCATCTTGTAAGCAGAACAAGGGTGGACACCCCTTTGGCATCCAACGTTATTTATCCAACGAAGAGACCCAATTATATTATACAGTCACAGTGAATTACAATAGCAACTTTCCCTTTGAAATGTATCGATATAGTATTGAGAATAACATTGACTCATCAATAATATACATGTTCACTATTTCAGAATTACTTATGTGAGACTGATAATCATAGACAGTATTTTGTACAATACTGCAAACTAATCACAATCTGCATTGATATAGCATATTTATCATGTCAATATATGTCCCCACCAGTGATTAATAGGAAATATTACATCACCCATTCCTTCCCTCTAGGTCTTGGATAAAGAGACAGATTTTGAGGACAGATTTATATATTTTTTTAATTCAGTGGGACACGAAGATTTAGGGAGAAAATTTACAGGAATTAGGGTCTTGGCAACTGGAGACCCAGTTGCGAAATGAGGGTTGATTAAATTCAAGATTGCCGATGTTACCGGAATTAGAGGAGGGTTGATAACTCAGAGAGGCATAGGATGGAGAATATCGCAAAGATAGGGAGGCACAAAACCTCCATGGAGGAACTAAAAACATGACTGATTATAAAACTGTGGCACCGTGTACCTCTGAGACACTGTGGAACACTAAACGCAGAGGTGATGGGTGAATTGGTAGCCCTTTGGCAGCAAAGTTATTGAATGGTCTCGAGTTTATCAATCTTTGAATGAGGATGGGCAGCTGGCAGTGCATTGGAATATATCACTCGAGAGGAGACGACAATATGTAGGATGGTTGCAATGACATTTTCCCATTAGCACAGAGCAGACATGGGTGGGATTGAGAAAGTTGCAGAGCAGGGAAATGGATTCAAAGCTTATCCCAGGCTAAACAGTGTAGGAAGGAACTGTTTGAACACACAATGCTGGAGTATCTCAGCAGGGTCAGGCAGCATCTCTGGAGAGGAATGGGTAACGTTTCGGGTCGAGACCAGTCTTCGGCCTGAAACGTCACCCATTCCTTCTCTCCAGAGATGGTGTCTATCCCGCGAGTTATTCCAGCATTGTGTGCCTATCCCAGGCTAAACAGTTTTGGGGTATTACTCAAAATTGTGATGGGGGAGGTTGCGAAGGAATAAAGCAGGTGATGGGATCGCCAATTCAATGGGTTGTTCTTGCCAATGACGGTTTTGTTCAAAAACCTTAAATGACTGATAACAGCAAGTTGCACAACTCTGTTTGTGTGTCCTCAGTACAACCAGGCATGAGCCGAGGACATGGCAGAAGGCAACATGTACAAAGGTTACCTGTAATAGGAGCACAAGCCACTTCTGTCTGGAAGGAGATGCCAGAATCTAGAGTTTTTGATTCTACAACACACAATAATCAAAAGCAATTTTAAATTAATCAATATTTGATTATCATTCAAATATATATTTTAAAAGATATGAAAGAATAGCAAGTTGCAGCAATATAATGGCATCCAATGGAATTGCAGCATTCTTGAGATAATCAAAAATGATATAAATGATCAATTTCACTCAATAATGTTTTAAACAAAAGTCTGAAATATTGCATACAATATTACCAAATATGGATTTGGATCAATAACATGAACTGTCATAATAAAAAGGCCTAAATATTAGTGCAGGAATTTCAAGTGAACAGGGCAAGCTGGGTGTAGGAAAAATGTATCCAATGTTGGGCGAGTTCAGAACCAGGGGCCACAGTCTTACAATAAAGGGGAGGCCACAAAAAAAACCGTTTACACCCAGAGAGTTGTGGAATTGGGGAATTCCCTGCCACAGAGGGCAGTGGAGGCCAAATCACTGGATGGATTTAAGAGAGAGTTAGATAGAGCTCTAGGGGCTAGTGGAATCAAGGGATACGGGGAGAAGGCAGGCACGGGTTATTGATAGCGGACGATCAGCCATAATCATAATGAATGGCGGTGCTGGCTCGATGGGCCGAATGGCCTCCTCCTGCACCTATTTTCCATGTTTCTATGTAAATTTCTAGCAGTCTCCTCAGACTAACAATGCTGACAATATAAAATGATTTAGAAATATTGTCAGAGAAACGAATATATATTTTAATATAACATTCCTTTAACAAACATGGGCAGATTATTAAGACAATGGTCCTTTGATTTCACATGATGTATTTCTTCACCCAAAGGGTACTGAATCTTTGGGCATCTCATCCATGAGGGGGGTCAGGGTGCTTCAATCACTGAACAAATCGGACCCGACTCTCCGTGGCGCTGTTACAACAAGGCAAGTTCCTCAATGCATGTTTGAGGAACACCACCTCATGCACACTTCGCAGCATTCCGGACTCGATATTAAACTCGGGGGTACACAAAAGGCTGGAGAAACTCAGCGGGTGCAGCAGCATCTAAGGAGCGAAGGAGATGGGCGACGTTTCGGGTCGAGACCCTTCTTCAGACTGGTCAGGGATCAGGGAAACGAGAGATATAGACGGTGATGTGGAGAGATAAAGAACAATGAATGAAAGATATGCAAAAAAGTATCGATGATAAAGGGAACAAGCCATTGTAAGCTGTTTGTGGTGTGAAAATGAGAAGCTGGTGCAACTAGGGTGGGGGAGGGAGATAGAGAGAGAGGGAATGCCAGGGCCCGAGGGCTGAGGGAGAGGTGGGAAGGGGAGGAGACAACAAGGGTTAACAGAATTGAGAAAATTCAATGTTCAAGCCCAGAGGATGCAGACTCCCCAAGCGGAATATGAGGTGCTGTTCGTCCAGCTTGCGGTGTTGCTCACTTTGGCCGTGGAGGAGGCCCAGTGATGACCTGGTGTGGAACACCTCAAAATTTAAAAAACTGCTCCCCCTCGATATTAAACTCTCCAACTTTAGGTTATACACTTTCTTTCTGTTTGTATCAGACAATGGCCACTTCTGCCTGTCACCATTTTGACTCAGTTCTTTTTATTTGGATAGTCTGGACTGCTGAGCATTGCTGTTTTCAACACATTATCAAAGAGGAATAATGATGCTGTGGTTAACCTATTTGGTCTCACCCTATCAGTGATAATTCCTTTATTCTTTACATCCTTCCCTCTTCTTCTCCCCGACTGTTTTCTCTTTCCCAGCTCCGCCAAATGTTTTCTCATATGAAACATCAACCGTTTCTCTTTCAGTTAAGTTCAGTTTAGTTTAGAGATACAGCACGGAAACAGGCCCTTCGGCCCACCGAGTCCGCACCGACCAGCGATCCCCGCACATTAACACTATCCCACACACACTACGGACAATTTGCATTTACAATATTTTCCAAGGCAATTAACCTACAAACCTGTTCGTCTTTGGAGTGCGGGAGGAAACTGAAGATCTTAGAGAAAACCCACGGGGAGAATGTACAAACTCCGTACAGACAGCACCCATAGTCGGGATCAAACCCGGGTCTCTGGCGCTGCAAGCACTGTACCACTGGGCGACCGCCCCTACATCCTTCCTTCCCTCTCCCTCTCCCCTGCTGTTTTCTCTTTCCCAGCCCTACCAAAATATCTTCTCATCTGACATATCAACTGTTTCTCTTCCCATGCATGTTGCTTGACCAGCATTCTGTTTTGTTACTTATTCACCCAAAGCTGAACACCTGCTGACCAGCATGATGTATCATAAATTTAAAAAAAATCATTACACTGCTTATACCTCAAGAGTGATTTCATGCTTAATTGGTTGTAGCTCGGAATGTTGGAGACATGAAGATTAATTTTATTAATTAAGTAAAATAATCTTGTATTAAGTCCAATTAAGGACTACATTGTGAAACGGCTCAAGTCTTAATGAAGATTTGTGCGAAGAATCATTTGTGCGAAGATTTTGAGCATCCCAAAATCCTGGGGCTACCGCGCTCACCACCACGTCTCATCCCAGACAATAAGTGATCCAGATTCAATAAAGTCCAATACAAGAACAAGGGGTAGGCCATTTAAAACGGAGATGAGGAAACACTTTTTCACATAGAGAGTTGTGAGTCTGTGGAATTCTCTGCCAAAGGGTGGAGGCCCGTTCTCTGGATGCTTTCAAGAGAGAGCTAGATATTCTTAAAGATTACGGAGTCAAGGGATATGGGGAGAAGGCAGGAACGGGGTACTGATTGGGGATGATCAGCCATGATCATATTGAATGGCGGTGCTGGTCCTAGGGCCAAAGGCCTACTCCTGCACCTATTGTCTGTTGTCAGTTGTCTATTTTATTTCTGCTGCAAACACAGAAAAGCATGCTGTACAAACATAGCATTCAATCTGTCAAGGCTAAAGATTATTTTGCAGGGATAGGTAGATCAGCAAATTTTGAAACATTTCTAATGCCTGACTATATTTAGAGGTCTTGCATTCTGTGCGTATTCATCCAACTGTTTTAACCACACAACCTCGTTGCTTTATAAACAGACTGTCATTCTCAAGGATCACTTCAAATGCATACTTTTAAAATTAGCGTACAACATTCACCAGAGTATTAATGAAAACAGAACATTATCCCAGAAGCTGCAGATTTCTGCAGTTATTTTATTGGACGTCTTCTCGAAATACAAATAGTTATTATGCTGATCAAATATTTGATTACAGATGTAACCTGTTTTATATGATCGACAAAAATAGATCTTATGAATACCAACCCTCAGATCTAGATTGCAGAATTCTACTAACTGTAATCTACATCTTGCAAAAATAGTTTTATACCCTGTCATTAAAAGTCTTAAAAAAATAACCAAATGTTTTTTAAAACCAGCCGTAAAACTCTGAACTGCAAAATCTGTTCCTCTTCTCCCGAGGAGAGATGGTGAGATAGAATTATTCATTTTCATTTGTAACAAGTTGTTGTTATCGATGTATTAATCACTCCAGCTATGTCCCATAGGTACAGCCCAGAATGGTTTCAATGTGAGGACTGAGACTAAAATCTGCTAAGCCAGAGCTAGACACAAAATGGTGGAGTAACTCAGCGGGAAAGGCAACATCTCTGGAGAGAAGGAATGGGTGACGTTTCGGTCGATCTTCGGTGTAAACCAGCATCCTTCCTACATATTTGATCTGGGAAGCCAGTGTGTTTTTGATGGTTAATGGTTCTTCAAAATGAAGTCATGTAAATTCAGAGTCATGTAAAAGGTGACCTACTGTGGAGACCTGCCATTTCGGGGGGAAGAAAACAGAAGGTCTGGATCCCAAATGTGTGTTCGGCACTGCCAGCCTTTGCTGACTGACTTTGGTGAGCGTTCAGTAGAGGAACATAAACACGAAAGATCCTGCTTTCCACACCATGAATTCACGATAGTCTATTGAATGACGAAAGCAGGGCCTACCAGAGATAGCTAGGTTGGACCCTGAAGAAAGATCCAGATTTTACTTGTCCTCCTTTTCCCGGGTTTGGGAAATCAAGAACTAGAGGGCGTAGATTTAAGGTGAGAGGGGAAAGATTTAATTGGAACCTAGGTGTAACTTTTTCACACAGCGGGTGATGGGTATAATAAATGAGCTGTCAGAGTAAGTTTTTGAGCCAGATACAGTAACACCTTTTGGACATTTGGACAGGTACATGAAAACACAATGTTCAGAGGTATATAGACCGAATGTGGACAAATGGGCCGAGCCTAGATGGGGCATGGTGGTCAGCTATGGACAGGTCGGGCTGAAGGGGTGTAAAGGGGCTGTCCCACATGGGCGACTTAATTGGCGCGTTTAGAAGAGTTTGAAAAAAATGACATGTTAAAGATCTCCTTTGACTATGTAGAGGACCTCCTTCGACCTTCTTCGACTATGTTGAAGACCAGCTTCGACTAGCTACGACTAGCTATGACTAACTTTGGGAAAATTGGACACCGAATAGTGGAGAGTGAAAACGACCTCGTTCGATCTCCCTTCGACTATGATGAAGACTATTTACAACTACCTTCGACTACCCTCGATTACCTACGGCTAACGTGCCGGCCTACTACTACTAAACCTACAAGTAAAAAAATATTGATTTATTCCATAACCATATAATCATATAACCATATAACAATTACAGCACGGAAACAGGCCCTCTCGGCCCTTCCAGTCCGTGCCGACCATTTGTTTTCCCCTAGTCCCATCTACCTGCACTCAGACCATACCCCTCCATTCCCTTCACATCCATATACCTATCCACTTTACTTTTAAATGTTAAAATTGATCCTGCCTCCACCACTTCTGCTGGAAGCTCATTCCACACAGCCACCACCCTCTGAGTAAAGAAGTTCCCCCTCACGTTACCCCTAAACTTCTGTCCCTTAATTCGCATGTCATGCCCTCTTGTTTTGAATCTTCCCTACCCTTAATGGGAAAAGCTTATCCACGTCAACTCTGTCTATCCCTTTCATCATTTTAAAGACCTCAATCAAGTCCCCCCTTAACCTTCTGCGCTCCAAAGAATAAAGACCTAACTTGTTCAACCTTTCTCTGTAACATAGTTGCTGGATCCCAGGCAACATTCTAGTAAATCTCCTCTGTACTCTCTCTATTTTGTTGACATGCTTTCTATAATTAGGCGACCAAAATTGTACACCATACTCCAGAATCCATGACGACCTTTTTTTACTCGCGGGCATTTTTTAACATATTGAAAAAAACGGCGCGACCTAGCTGAGGCCTCGAGTGCGCGGAGACCACTCCCGAGCATGAAGGAGAGTTACAAAGACCTCCTACGACCCCGTGTCGACCATGCTGCGAGTATGAGTCGAGGGTAAACTCGCCAGAACTCGCGGATTAGGTCGCCCAAGTGGGACAGGCCCTTAATACTCGCTGCTGTGTGACACTATGCTGTATTACACCATGACTCTTAACAGGCCTAAAATCATCCACCATAATCTCTTCAATATCTTTGAAATGCATACTTGATGCCTTATAAAATTCTCAGAAAACCATTTCTGAAGCAACAGAATTCATTAACGTCATCCAACACTTTGATGAGCCGTTTCTTTCTAAAACATTAATCTGCACAGGTTTAGAAGCAGACACTAATTTAATTTAAAAAAAACTGGAGCCTTTTCTCAATATTTAAAGGCATTCATTGGTGATGTTACGAGACCCCCCCCGGGCAGATGCAATTGGATCCTCAACTTCCTTGACTTCCAGACCAACAGACCCCTATCAGTGAGGATAGGGGACAAATCATCCTCCACGATAATCCTCAACACTAGTGCCGTGCAAGGATGCGTTCTCTGCCCCTTTCTTTCCCTCTCTCTCCATCCCTCCCTCTTCCCTGTTCGCCAACCAGTCTTACTGTCTCTGACTATATTTTACCCCTGGTTGCTTTGTTGTTACCTTCTCCCAACTAACAATGATCTATTCTACATTGTCCTTGATCTCCATTCCCTTTGTCCTATTTTCACACTTTGCACTTCCTTACCTATCCCCCTCTTGGGATATCTGAAGAAGGGTCTTGACCCAAAACGTCGCCAAATCCTTCTCTCCATAGATGCTGCCTGACCCGCTGAGTTTCTCTGTCACTTTGTGTCTACCTTAGATGGATCCTTTACTGTCACATGTACTGTGAAGGTGTGGCGAGATCATTTGTTTTTGCATACATACACTGTGCACAAAAGAGTTGCCACCAGAGGCCGACAAAGTTACAAAGTACCCTTACATACTTGTGCTCCTTTCATCACCCCCCCCACCCTCGCCCCACCACCACTGGTCCCCCTTGTTCTCAGCGACCCCCCCCCCACGCTGGGTTCCCCATGTGGGTGCCTACAGCCGCCGTGAAGCCCTTGGGATAAGCTAATGTATTGTCCGATTCACCTCTATCGCATAGTGGACATTGGACTTTGTCTATGGCTCTGGTGTGGCGCAAGCAGAAAGCAACGTTCTGCACTCTGCATCTCCCCCTTATTTCTTCCTATTGTATTTCAGGCCTAGCATTATCTGATCTGTTTGGATAGCATGCAAAACAGAGCCCTTCACTGTATCTCAATGCAAACGACAATAATAAACTGAAATCTAACCACGCACACACAATTATTTTTCTTTCGATTCTAAAGGAGTCATTATTTTCCTGTAAGCACAACGATCAGTTTAATAGATTTTCTGTCTCAGGATTCAATCATACCTTGCGATAAAGTAGCTTTTTGATCGTATTGCTTCATTGGATAGTGATGAAATGGGAACATTACTATTCTTTGTGTGGCTTGGCTTGTTGCTAAGATTTGTCAAGGAGATAATGGAGAAAGAGACTGAATGTGCAATGTATCAACAGTGAGGTCTCTGTGATGAACCAGACTGTCATTGGACATTAATAATTTATTTGAAAAGGAGATGATTATGCTTCTAAAATAACTGGAGCTACAATGTGTCCTCCTCTGGCAGCTTGTTCCATAAACCCACCACCCTTTGTGTGAAAATGTTACCCCTCAGATTCCTATTAAATCTCTAACCCTTCACCTTAAACCTATGTCCGCTTGTCCTTGATACACATACTCTGGGCAAGAGGCTCTGTGCATCTACCCGATCTATTCCTATCATAATTTTTGAATACACCTCTATAGGAGGTGCTCCTCATCCTCCTACGCTCCAAGGAATAGTCCCGGACTACTCAACTTCTCCCTACAGCTCAGACCCTCTAGTCCTGGAAACATCCTCGTAAATCATCTCTGTACCCTTACAAACCCTCACAAATGATCCTTATAAATACGTGCCCTCCATAATGTTTGGGACAAAGACCCATCATTTATTTATTTGCCTCTGTATTACACAATTTGAGATTTGTAATACAAAAAAATGACATGTGGTTAAAGTGCACATTGTCAGATTTAACTAAAGACCATTTTTATACATTTTGGTTTCACCATGTAGAAATTACAGCAGTGTTTATACATAGTCCCCCCATTTCAGGGCACCATAATGTTTGGGACACATGGCTTCACAGGTGTTTGTAATTGCTCAGGTGTGTTTAATTGCCTCCTTAATGCAGGTATAAGAGCTCTCAGCACCTAGTCTTTCCTCCAGTCTTTCCATCACCTTTGGAAACTTTTATTGCTGTTTATCAACATGAGGACCAAAGTTGTGCCAATGAAAGTCAAAGAAGCCATTATGAGACTGAGAAACACGAATAAAACTGTTAAAGAGACATCAGCCAAACCTTGGGCTTACCAAAATCAACTGTTTGGAACATCATTAAGAAGAAAGAGAGCACTGGTGAGCTTACTAATTGCAAAGGGACTGGCGGGCCAAGGACCTACAGAGCTGATGACAGAAGAATTCTCTCTATAATAAAGAAAAATGCCCAAAAACCTGTCCGAAAGATCAGAAACCCTTTTCAGGAGTCAGGTGTGGATTTGTCAATGACCACTGTCTGTAGAAGACTTCATGAACAGAAATACAGAGGATACACTACAAGATGCAAACCACTGGTTAGCCGCAAAAATAGGATGGCCAGGTTACAGTTCGCCAAGAAGTACTTAAAAGAGCAACCACAGTTCTGGAAAAAGGTTGTGTGGACAAATGAGACAAAGATTAACTTATGTCAAAGTGATGGCAAGAGCAAACTTTAGAGTAGAGAAGGAACTGCCCAAGATCCAAAGCATATCACCTCATCGGTGGAACACAGTGGTGGGGGTGTTATGGCCTGGGCATGTATTTAAATGAATGATACAATTAACCACTTATATCGTATCCAAGGAGGCCATTTTGACCAACTGTGTCTCCGCCAGCTCACAAACAAGCCAGCTCCTATTCAACATTTAGTTCCTATGTAATCTATGTTCCCTTCAACGGCTTCAGATTCTCACATTCCCTAACACTGCGATACATTTACAGTAGCGAATGAACCTATTAATTCACTTGTCCCTAAATATGGGAAGAGGCCAGAGACCGAGAGGAAACTCAGGCAAAACATGGATGCCCAAACACCACACAGCACTGGAAATCAGTCTCGAACACGGTTCCTGGAGATGCGGGCAAGCAGCTCTACAAGCTCTATCACCATGCTGCGTAACGTCCTGAAAACTGTGTAGGAAGAAGGAACTGCAGACACTGGTTTAAACCAAAGATAGACACAAAATGCTGGAGTAACTCAGGGGGACAGGCAGCATCTCTGGAGAGTAGGAACGGGTGCCGTTTCCGGTGGAGACCCTTCTTCAGTCTGAAGCTACCCGAAACGTCACCCGTTCCTTCTCTCCAGAGATGCTGCCTGTCCCACTGAGTTACTCCAGCATTGTGTGTCTATCTTCGTCCTGAAAACTACAGAGGTCCACCAATCTTGGTGGCATGGTCATGAAATTGGGTGTTAGTTGCTATCAGGCATTAGTTCTAGTCTATTGCTTGCAAGAATTCTTTTCAACCACCCAGACAGTAAACAGCACTGTTCTTTGCTGACACTTAGAACATTTTTACATAATGCTAAATAAGGATCAGAACGAACAAGAATGAAGATGAACGTGACATTTCAAACATTTGAACAAAACTAGACAATAACCAGGTGCAGAACCAGAGTGGGTCAGAAGTTTGTGGGAATATCACTGGATGGGGTGGGAAGATAGAATGCCTTGTTCTATAAGATACTCACATGGAAACAACAGGCTAAACTTTCCCAGAATGATCCCAGGAATGAGTGGGTTGACATATGATGAGTGTT
Source organism: Okamejei kenojei (assembly GCA_035221665.1). Lineage (NCBI taxonomy): Eukaryota > Metazoa > Chordata > Chondrichthyes > Rajiformes > Rajidae > Okamejei > Okamejei kenojei. Next base: position 100,631,987 of record CM069137.1, on the reverse strand, counting down.
TGACAGCACTGGGCCTACACTTGCTGGAGTTTACAAGGATGAGGGGGAAACATACCAAATAATGGAAGGCCTGGATATAGTGGATGTGGAGAGGATGTTTCCACTAGTGAGAGAGGTCAAAGCCTCAGAATTAAAGGATGTTCCTTTAAGGAGATGAGGAGGAATTTCGTTAGTCAGAGGGTGGTGAATCTGTGGAATTCATTGCCACAGAAAGCTGTGGAGGCCGTCATTTGATGTTTTTAATGCAGAGATTGATAGTTTCCTGATTAGTACGGGTGTCAGAGGTTATGGGGAGAAGGCAGGAGAATGGGGTTAGGAGGGAGAGATAGATCAGCCATGATTAAATGGCGGAGTAGACTTGATGGGCCAAATGTCTTAAATGCTGCTTATATCACTTATGAACTTATAAACTGACCCTTTTCTTCACCATAATGATTCTATGATTACATTCCATTATACAGTTAAATATTTATGAAAAAGTTATAATGCAAGATATAAAGTTTGCTTATTTATGTTTAGTGATGCCTGAACAGTAATTACAGCAGAGCTATTACATAACATGAAGAGCATGCAAATATCTGATGACTCTCATCTGATTGCAGCAGAGAAAGCTGCAGAGGAGCCTCCGCCACCAAGAGACAAGCCGGGAACTGCAGACAGCAGTTTCTGGATATCAGTGCTGGCTGTGCCAAGCGTGTAATGCAGAAGGAGCTCTCAGTTTCATAATGGAAGGATGTCGAGAGCTACCCAGTGGCCTTCCGATCAGGATGATTTACAAGTTAGTGTGCAGAGCATTTCATAACTGCGTTCACCAGCCAAGGAGGATGTCCAATGCCTACAGATGTGTACATCAACACCACGAAAGACCTCCTTTTCATTCAGTTGCAGTTTCCGTTTTCCCTTTATTTATTTCTCATTCCTTTACTGACCACTTCTATCAACTTTAATTTTACTTTTTGTTTAACTAATCTCACCAAATTATTCTCCCTTACTTCTTTTAGAAACACAGACAATAGGTGCAGGAGTAGGCCATTCAGCCCTTTGAGCCAGCACCGCCATTCAATATGATCATGGCTGATCATCCAAAATCAGTACCCCGTTCCTGCTTTCTCCCCATATCCCTTCATTCCGTTAGCCCTAAGAGCTATTTCTAACTCTCCCTTGTTTAAGCATTTTCAGGACTGGTTCTTCCGCTCATTTATAACATCTATTTTGGGAAAATAACAAAAAAAGTAGACACAAAATGCAGGAGTAACACAGCGGAACAGGCAGCATCTCTGGAGAGAAGGAACAGGTGACGTTTCGGGATGAGACCCTTTTTCAGTCAGAAGAAGGGTTTCGACCCGGAATGTCACAGCATTTTGTGCTTACCTTTGATTTAAGCCAACATCTGCAGTTCTTTCCTACACATTGGATATATAACATCCGCTTATAATTTAGTTTTACTTGTCTGGTAAAATTAACATGGCAAGGCAGGTTTGCAGCCCATTAATGAGTCAAAATAGAAAAGTTGGCATGGTTTCACCAAATAAATACTCATTTCATTCTTTACACATCTACATCAAGCATGCACTAAGTCAGTGAAAGGGTTGTTCTAAAATTAACAATCAAAGGCGTGAGCTATGGGAAATGTCAATGCTATTTCGCTAAAATTAATTATTGGCTTTGGTGCTCGACTTGTTTTCTAGACAAAGAAACTGTCCAAGATGCAATCAGTCAGGTTGAAATACAAGTAACTGTAACTACTTCTGAGAATGCATTCTGAAGTAAATTTGTATTTGTTCCAAAGATTGAAATATGTGGATGCATTTCAAAGGCACAGCGTACCATGTTAACTATGTGAGGTAGACAACGATGCTGGAGAAACTCAGTGGGTGAGGCAGCATCTATGGAACGAAGGAAATAGGCGACGTTTCAGGTCGAGAGCCTTCTTCAGACTTCCGAAACTTCAGACTTCCGAAACGTCACCTATTTCCTTCACTCCATAGATGCTGCCTCATCTGCTGAGTTTCTCCAGCATTGTTGTCTACCTTTGATTTTCCAGCATCTGCAGTTCCTTCTTAAACATGTTAGCTATGCAGATCACTGTGAGCTTGGTGATCTATTTACTAAATGAAAGATTTAAAGTTTATTCTTCAGCTTTAATGTCATCATGTTCTTGATCTGCTTCTCCTGGTCTTAGTTCTTCTGTTCCAAGTATTTTTTAAGCATAGTTTCCAATACCCCTTTAACCAAAAGTCAAATCCCCTTTATTTACAAAAGCAATCTAATACTGTATTTGCTCCGATCTTACCCAGTAGATTGAATTGTGAATTGCTTGCATTTTGCCTCAGGGATGCTGGTGAATTTTGGCATGTCTTCCTTTTAAAAGACATGAACAAGTGCTGACACAGTTCTTCGGGGATTTCCACCTCCAGATATGTCTTCATGAATAATCTGAAGCCTTCGTAATCTATAGGCTGGTGACAAGAGAAGAAATGGGATTTAGGCAAACATACAAATTCTGGATTACATAAAATATTGATTATCAAAAGGAGATGCAAATTAAATAGATTAAAAAAAAATCATGGCTACATTTCCTGTCATACAGTTTAAAGGAGCATATTATATTTAGAAAAAAAACATAAGATTGTAATGGGAGGTACGCCAGGCTGTAAATATGCATATTCATCTGTAATGACATATTTCCATATGATCTCAATGCAGGTTTTTTTCAGGAAAATATTGGATCATAATAATATAATGAATCCTGATATGTTATCATAAAAATATACATTTATTGCCATTTGCATCTCACAGCAGGACGCAAGGAAAATACAAGATCACTCATTGTCTAGTAAATTTCTTACGCTTTATGTTAAAGGAATCTATAAAGATATGAAATAAATCTTTCTAGATAATCATTTCAGCAAAGTAGAATTGCATTGCTGTAAACTACCTACTGCCAGCTCATTAAACTGAGTAGTCGATGAACCACATGCCACTGCAGTAAACAATTATGAAGCTCAACGTGTGATGAGCATGAACATGTTCAAACAATGCTACATAATGCATGCAACTTTCAGAAGCTGACATAGCTACTCTGAACCACAATCTCACAATTGTTTTTTTTATAGAAAAGATGAATAATTAATTAAACATTGAACATTTACAGGAATTGGAAACAAAATTATATAGGAAAGAAAAGGACAGCAAAACTATCCTCCATTTCAAAATTACATGATAAAATTTAATTCTCCTTAATATTGCAAATACTGTACAGTATTCCACTGTTCTGTACAATCTGATCGAGTTTTGGCTGACGAAGATAAAATCTGACTAAGAATAAATAAAGACAAGCTAAATCCGATAAAGGCAATACAATTTAAATTGATCAGTAGATACATAGGTTGGAATCATGTATGTTATTGTGGATCCTCCTACTAATGGTGACTATTAACAAACACACAAAAGTCTATGACCATAGACTGACACTCACATTTGTCATCTACATTGTAGGCATAATTTGTTGAAACTATTTTCACTGTGTGCTTTTTTACTTTTACTCGGGTGTTGGGTACATTTCGCCAACTTGAGTTAAGCTTATTTTAGCCACGTAATACAGATTGTTGAAGTCATGGCAGTAAACATGGTTTATGTGGACTTTAATACGGTTCCGTACAGTGTGTGGCACGGTGGCGCAGCGGTAGAGTTGCTGCCTTACAGCGCGAGAGACCCCGGTTCGATCCCGACTATGGCTGCTGTCTGTACGGAGTTTGTACGTTTTCTCCCTGTGACCTGCCTGTTTTCTCCGAGATCTTTGGTTCTCACCCACACTCCAAAGACGTACAGGTTTGTAGGTTAATATGCTTGGTATAAATGTAAATTGTCCCTAGTCTGTGTAGGGTAGTGTTAAAGTGCGGAGATTGCTGGCCGATGTGGACTCAGTGGGCTGAAGCACCTTTTTCTGCACTGCATCTCGCAACTAATTTGAACTAAAATTGGCTAAAATTGGAAATAATATTTTTGGGTGGTGGGGGAAGCGGGGAGGGGTGGATGTAATGTGCCATTAAAGCTGATTACATCAGCATGGTTGAAGGCAAGTTCTATCACCAAGGAGGCTGACATTGTATGGGAGTTGCCAGTAAGAGGGAATTATTTTTTTTTAAAAAAGGACCCAGAGGGTCATGGAACATGCGATCCAAGACCTGATGGCAAACAGGAATCAAAACTGGCTTGGAAAACAATGGTGGAGCATCTTTGCTGTAACCAGAGGTCTACCTCAGGGAAATCAGTGCTGGGACTCTTGTTTATCACGTATAGATGACTTGGATGAGAATATATTTAAGAGGGAAATGCAGATGCTGGAAAATCGAAGGTGGACAAAAATGCTGGAGAAACTCAGCGGGTGAGGCAGCGTCTATGGATCGAAGGTTTCCTCACCTGGATGAGAATATAGGTGGGCTGACGAACAAGTTTGCTGAGAACACAAAACGTGGTAGTGTCGTAGATAGTGAAGGTGGCTGTGAAAGATGCTGAGAGCAGTTGGAAGGTTTGTCAGAGTGGTGGAAGATGGAAGGCAAGTGTGAGGTTATGCACTTGGAACATGACAAATATAAGTGGCTGGGATAAGAGTATTGATATCTCGAGATCTTGGGGTGTAAATCCATAGCTCTCTGAAAATGACCACAGGTTGATGGGATAGTGACAAAAACATGATGACACAAAGGCCAAAAAAGACAAAAACAAATGCCACATTTCCACATACCTTGACGCCATCCTATCCCCCTTTGTTAAATCCCTCCCCACCTATGTTCAAGACACCTCAGACACTCTCCGTCGGCTCCGTGCATTCCATTCTCCAGGCCCCCATCCTCTCATCTTTACCATGGACGTCCAGTCACTCTACACCTCCATCCCCCACCAGGACGGTCTCAAAGCCCTCCGGTTCTTCCTCGACCAGAGGAGCAACCCATACCCGTCCACTGACACCCTCCTCCGCCTAGCAGAGTTGGTCCTCACCCTCAATAACTTCTCTTTTGATTCCTCCCATTTCCTCCAAACATAAGGCGTAGCTATGGGCACACGCATGGGCCCCAGCTACGCTTGCCTCTTTGTTGGGTACGTCGAACAATCCTTGTTCTCGGCGTACCGCTCCATCCCCGACCTCTACCTCCGTTACATCGACGACTGCTTTGGTGTCATCTCCTGCACCCACACACAACTGACTGACTTCATTCATTTCACCACCAACTTCCATCCGGCACTCAAATACACTTGGACCATTTCCGACACTTCCCTACCATTCCTTGACCTCACCATCTCTATTGCAGGTGATACGCTCCTGACCGACATCCACTACAAACCTACTGACTCCCACAGCTACCTGGACTACTCTTCCTCCCACCCTGCTTCCTGTAAGGACTCCATCCCCTATTCCCAATTCCTCCGTCTACGCCGCATCTGCTCCCAGGATGAGGTGTTCCACACCAGGTCATCACAAATGGCCTCATTCTTCAGAGAACGGGGATTCCCCTCCCCCACTATTGATGAGGCTCGCACCAGGGTCTCCTCCATACCCCGCAACACTGCCCTCGCTCTCCATTCCCCCACTCGCAAACAGGGCAGAGTCCCCCTGGTCCTCACCTTTCACCCCACCAGCCGGCAAATACAACATATAGTCCTCCGCCAGTTTCGCCACCTCCAACGTGACCCCTCCACCCGCCACATCTTCCCATCTCCCCCCCGTCTACCTTCCGCAAAGACCGCTCCCTCCGCAACTCCCTTGTCAATTCTTCCCTCCCCTCCCACTCTACCTCTTCCCCGGGCACTTTCCCTTGCAACCGCAAGAAATGCAACACTTGTCCCTTCACCTCCCCCCTCCACTCCTTTCAGGGACCCAAGCAGTCCTTCCAGGTCCGACAGAGGTTCACCTGCACCTCCTCCAACCTCATCTACTGCATCCGCTGCTCCAGATGCCAGATGATCTATATCGGTGAGACCAAGCGGAGGCTTGGCGATCGCTTCGCCGAACACCTCCGCTCGGTCCGCAATAACCAACCCGACCTCCCGGTGGCTCAGCACTTCAACTCCCCCTCCCATTCCACATCCGACCTCCTCCACGGCCAGAGTGAGCAACACCGCAAGCTGGAGGAACAGCACCTCATATTCCGCTTGGGGAATCTGCATCCTTTGGGCTTGAATATTGAATTTTCTCAATTCTGTTAACCCTTGCTGTCTCCTCCCCTTCCCACCTCTCCCTCAGCCCTCGGGCCCTGGCATTCCCTCTCTCTCTATCTATCTCCCCCCCCCACTCTAGTCGCACCAGCTTCTCATTTTCACACCACAAACAGCTTACAATGGCTTGTTCCCTTTATCACCGATACTTTTTTGCATATCTTTCACTCATTGTTCCTTATCTCTCCACATCACCGTCTATATCTCTCGTTTCCCTGATCCCTGACCAATCTGAAGAAGGGTCTCGACCCGAAACGTCGCCTATCTCCTTCGCTCCTTAGATGCTGCTGCACCCGCTGAGTTTCTCCAGCTTTTTGTGTACCCATGATGACACAAAGCTGGGTGGCAGTGTGAACTGTGAAAAGGATGCCATGAGAATGCAGGTTGAGTGTGTGGCAGATGCAGTTTAATGTGGATAAATGTGAAGTTATCCACTTTGGTAGCAAAAACAGAAGGCAGATTATTATATAAATGCTGTCAAGTTGGGAAAAGTGGAAGTACAACGGGATCTGGGTGTTCTTACTCATCAGTCACTGAAAGTAAGCATGCAGGTACAGCAGGCAGTGAAGAAAGCCAATGGCATGTTGGCCTTCATTGCGAGAGGATTTGGGTTTAGGAGCAAAGAGGTCCGACTGCAGTTGTACAGGGCCCTGGTGAGACTGCACCTGGAGTATTGTGTGCAGTTTTGGTCTCCTAATTTGAGGAAGGACATTATTGCTATTGAGGGAGTGCAGCATCGATTCACAAGGTTAATTCCCAGGATGGTGGGATTGTCATATGATGAAAGAATGGATCGACTGGGCTTATATTCACTGGAAATTTGAGGGATGAGAGGGGATCTTATTGAAACATATAAGATTATTAAGGGCTTGGACATGCTAGAGGCAGGAAACAGGCTTGAAGGGCCAAATGGCCTACTCCTGCACCTATTGTCTTCATAGGCTGAGAGTTGGGATTAAATGGTGCTACTCATCAAACCATTGAACAGGCCACACTTGAAGTATTTTGTACAGTCCTGGTCACCACAATGCAGGACGAGTGTGGTAGCATTATATAGAAACATAGAAACATAGAAAATAGGTGCAGGAAGATGCCATTCGGCCCTTCCAGCCAGTACCGCCATTCATTGTGATCATGGCTGATCGTCCCCAATCAATAACCCATGCCTGCTTTCTCCCCATATCCCTTGATTCTACTAACCCCTAGAGCTCTAAGAGCTCTATATAACTCTTTCTTAAATCCATCCACTGATTTGGCCTCCACTGCCCTCTGTGGCAGGGAATTCCACAAATTTACAACTCTCCACAAATTCACAGTTGTATTGGGCTCTGGTGAGACCACATTTGGAGTATTGTGTACAGTTTTGGTCTCCTAATTTGAGGAAGGACATCCTTGTGATTGAGGCAGTGCAGCGTAGGTTCACGAGATTGATCCCTAGGGTGGCGGGACTGTCATATGAGGAAAGATTGAAAAGACTAGGCTTGTATTCACTGGGGTTTAGAAGGATGAGGGGGAATCTTATAGAAACATATAAAATTATAAAAGGACTGGACAAGCTAGATGCAGGAAAAATGTTCCCAATGTTGGGCGAGTCCAGAACCAGGGGCCACAATGTTAGAATAAAGGGGATGTCGTTTAAGACTGAGATGAAAAAAATGTTTTCACCCAGAGAGTTGTGAATTTATGGAATTCTCTGCCACAGAGGGCAGTGGAGGCCAAGTCACTGGATGGATTTAAGAGAGAGTTAGATAGAGCTCTAGGGGCGAGTGGAGTCAAGGCATATGGGGAGAAGGCAGGCACGGGTTATTGATAGGGGATGATCAGCCATGATCACAATGAATGGCGGTGCTTGCTCGAAAGGCCGAATGGCCTCCTCCTGCACCTATTTTCTATGTTTCTTTGCTTCTCTGGGTGAAAACGTTTTTTCTCACCTCAATCTTAAATGTCCTCCCCTTTATTCTAAGACTGTGGCCGCGGGTTCTGGGCTCGCCCAACATTGGGAACATTAAAAAGAAGGGTGGAGTCGACAATTGGGATTACCATAGATAGGCATCATGACCAGCATTGACAAGTTGGGTGGAAGGGCCTGTTTCTGCGCTGTACAACTCTACGAATCTGCATGGTGCCTCTTTGAATGTGGACACATAAAGCCTTGCCACAGGGAATTCTCCCAGAGGTTTCCCCCTTTCTCCCCGACGGATTATCGGAGGTATGTATGGTCTTTTTAAAAGGCTAGCGATGGGCCTTTTATTACCAAACGTTATCAAATTTTTAATAAACATTTCTGCAAATTAAAATGTATGACTAAATATGACACATTTGTTCTTATTGCATTGCATGGCTATGGAGAAAGAGCTGGGTGATCACAAGAGCATAAGTGATAGGAACAGAATGAGGCCATTCGGCCCATCAAGCCTACTCCGCCGTTCAATCATGGCTGATCTATCTCTCCCTCCTAACCCTATTCTCCTGCCTTCTCCCCATAACCTACGACAGCCATACTAATTAAGAATCTATCTATCTCTTCCTTAAATATATCCACTGACTTGGCCTCCACAGCCTTCTGTAGCAAAGAATAGAAAGATTAAACGAGAACTTACCGTTCGAAGTTTGATCTTTATTTTATGAGAACTTGCGATGAGGGATTATGTGAAGAAGCCCACCAGCCTGCATGCGCATCAACCTGCATGTGCGTCAAGCAGCGGTGTGAAATCACAGAACAATTGCTGACATAATTATAGGAAGATTTAAGAAACTAGAATTACCACATGATCTTTATGCGAATAGGGTTGAGAGTGGAGGGCACGTAATCCCTCATCGCAACTTCTCATAAAATAAAGATCAAACTTCAAACGGTAAGTTCTCGTTTAATCTTTCTATTTTATTTCAAAGTCACGTGAGTGACTACGTGAAGATTTTAAAGTTCTGTGATTTCATGCCGCAAACTCAAGTCCATGCAAACACACTGCATCAGTTGACCAGATATGATTGAAAAGATAGTGCATTCAGACATGACATAGATTTAAAACATGCTGATGCTTTTCATGAAAGTGATAATAATAATAGTGGTCCCTTACATCCGGGAAAATAAATTTATTTAACAGAACTCAAAATTGTGTTGGCAAACGAACCCGGCCTGGCTTATTGTAAAAGGTCTGGAAAGTCCGCTCATTCGACCATCCTGCTGTTGCTAGGATGCGGTCCAGTGGAACCCCCATTGTTGCAGCGTTGATGGAGTGAGATTTAAAAACATCAGTGTCCACTCCTGCGCAAGCCAATACATGTCGTAACCACCTGGAGATGGTCTGCACTGATACTCTCTTGTGTGGGTTTTCATGACTAATGAACATAGCCAGCTCAGGACATCTAAGGTTCTTTGTAGCCTTTATATATTCTTGAATATATGTGACAACACACAATAGGATATGCCAAAAATTCCAGCTTTAGACCTAACACACCCGGTCTGCTTTGCTTAATTAACTCATTTATATAGAACGTTATCTTGTTGGTAGACATAACCGTCCTGTCCAGCCTTAGCTTATGCAACGACTGGACACGTTGTGCTGAAACTAGCGCCATGAGCATTATTACCTTATACAGTGGCTTGCAAAAGTTTTCATACCCCTTGAACTTTTCCACATTTTGTCACGTTACAACCACAAACGTAAATGTATTTTATTGGGATTTTATGTGATAGACCAGCACAAAGTGGCGCATAATTATGAAGTGGAAGAAAAATGATACATGGTTTTCAAATTTTTTTACAAATAAAAAACTGAAAAGTGTGGCGTGCAAAAGTATTCAGCCCCCTTTACTCTGATACCCCTAAATAAAATCCAGTGCAACCAATTGCCTTCAGAAGTCACCTAATTAGTAAATAGAGTCCACTTGTGTGTAATCTAATCTCAGTATAAATACAGCTGTTCTGTGAAGGCCTCGGAGGTTTGTTAGAGAACATTAGTGAACAAACAACATTATGAAGCCCAAGGAACACACCAGACAGGTCAGGGATAAAGTTGTGGAGAAGCTTAAAGCAGGGTTAGGTTATTAAAAAATATCTCAAGCTTTGAACATCTCACGGAGCACTGTTCAATCCATCATCCGAAAATGGAAAGAGTATGGCACATCTGCAAACCTACCAAGACATGCCCGTCCACCTAAACAGACAGGCCGGGCAAGGAGAGCATTGATCAGACAAGTAGCCAAGAGGCCCATGTTAACTCTGGAGGAGCTGCAGAGATCCACAGCTCAGGTGGAAGAATCTGTCCACAGGCCAACTATTGGTCATGCACTCCACATATCGGGCCTTTATGGAAGAGTGGCAAGAAGAAAGCCATTGTTCAAACAAAGCCAGAAGAAGTCCCGTTTGCAGTTTGCCACAAGCCATGGGGGGGACACAGCAAACATGTGGAGGAAGGTGCTCTGGTCTGATGAGACCAAAATTGAAGTTTTTGGCCTAAATGCAAAACGCTATGTGTAATGGAATACTAACACTGCACATCACCCTGAACACACCATCCCCACTGTGAAACATGGTGGTGGCAGCATCATGCTGTGGGGATGCTTTTCTTCAGCAGGGACAGGGAAGCTGGTCAGAGTTGATGGGAAGATGGATGGAGCCAAATACAAGGCAATCTTGGAAGAAAACCTGTTAGAGTCTGCAAAAGACTTAAGACTGGGTCGGAGGTTCCCCTTCCAGCAGGACATCGACCCTAAACATACAGCCAGAGCTACAATGGAATGGTTTAGATCAAAGCATATTCATGTGTTAGAATGGCCCAGTCAAAGTCCAGACCTAAATCCAATTGAGAATCTCTGGCAAGACTTGAAAATTGCTGCTCACAGACGCTCTCCATCCAATCTGACTGAGCTTGAGCTATTTTGCAAAGTAGAATGGGCAACAATTTCAGTCTCTAGATGTGCAAAGCTGGTAGAGACATACCCCAAAAGCCTTGCAGCTGTAATTGCAGCGAAAGGTGGTTCTGCAAAGTATTGACTCAGGGGGCCTGAATACTTTTGCACGCCACTCTTTTTAGTTTTTTATTTGTAATAAAATTTGGAAACCATGTATCATTTTCCTTCCACTTCACAATTATGCACCACTTTGTGTTGGTCTATCACAAAAAATTCCAATAAAATACATTTACGTTTGTTTTTGTAAGGTGACAAAATGTGGAAAAGTTCAAGGGGTATGAAAACTTTTGCAAGCCACTGTATGTGAGCCGGACCAAAGATAAGGATGTAGCTGGAGCCCAATCGCAAAGCAGCGTTAACACAACGTTAACGTCCCATACTTCCGTGTACCTGGGCCTGGGAGGATTTATGTTAAAGATACCTCTCATGAATTTGGATATCAAAGGGTGAGACCCAACAGAATGGTGTCCAGATCCCAGCAGCAAGTATGATGACAAGGCACTTTTGGCAGAGTTGATGGCACTATAACTTAATCTTTTGTCAAAAAACAACATTGAAAGAAACTCTAAGACATCAGTTATCCGTGCCGTATTATACATTATATTCGAATTTAAACAAAACACTTCCCATCTCTTGATGTAGGAAATGTACTGCTTCTTGGTGCTATCCCACCAAGCTGCAGTGATCACGTCCACGGTTCGGTCGGATAATCCGAGCCCCAGAAAAGGTCTTCTTAAACTCTGCAAATCAATAAGTTAATTCTATCATGCAGAGGGTGAGATTCCCGAGTCACGGGATGAATAAGCCAATCTTTGCATTTACTAATAACCATATATGGTTCCGTTAACTTTCCCAACATCAACGGGAACCATGGCTGCGTGGGCCAGTCAGGCACTACTAAAATGCCTGATGCGGAATCTTGCTTGATCTTTAGCAAGCACCGGCTGATGAGGCAAAATGGAGGAAAGGCATAAAAGAACATTCCTCCCAGTGTAACGAGAATGCATCTTTCACTACTGCCCCTGGGTCTGGCTCCCATGCAACATATTTTGGCAACTGGTGATTAAGCCTAGATGCAAACAAATCAATATCCGGTAACAAGCAACACGTTGTGATCTAACATCCATTCTGTGTTATCATTAAATTTACGTGACCTAGTGTCTGCCACCGTGTTAAGCCTACCTAGCAAGTAGGTAGCTGAAATCCAAATCCTTCATTCAATACACCTGCTCCAAATAAGGTTAGCCAAACTATCACAGGATACTGACTTGATTCCACCCATGTGATTAATATATGCCACCGCTGTAGTGTTATCAATTTGCAGTTGAACATGCAGATTATGCATATTCCCACAATAAGCCTTCAATCCATAGAATGCCCCCAGCATCTCCAGGTAGTTGATAGCATATAAATGGATAATTGGTAACTCATGCATATCCCATCTGCCACCGCAACTAGAGATGGTATTAGTAGCTCCCCATCCTAGAGCACCAGCATCAGTTTGTAGTATAACTGAAGGTTTACTGACCAAACTTTCACTGGAGCAATGCTGAATATTGGTCGTCCACCATTGTAACTTAGATATAGCTTCAGTTGGCAATAGCATAGGTCTGTTAAAATGACCTAAATGGTACTTAAGTGCTTGTTCCTTTGCACACTGCAAATTTTGATAATGTAAGGGCCCAAATTGTGCAGCTGGAAAAGCGGCCACTATTTTACCAATTATACTAGCCACCTGATGGATAGATGGCTGCTCCATAACAAGGTTATTACAGGCGTCTATTGATTCTAATCTCTTGCCCCAAGGCAGAGTCACAGACATTTCAATAGAATTAATGGTAAATTCCAAATAATCAATAACCTTTAGTTGGTATAACTGGATGGATGAGAAACCCCAATTTCTTAAAAATATGAGTTTCGTGGCCAAAACAGCTAAATTAGTCAAATACAGTGTTTACCCTATAATTAGAATATCATCCAGATAGGCCATAACAATGTGTTCTTGTGCTCTGAGCAGACCGAGCACAGGCTTTAGTAATTTGGTACATAACCTGGGAGCTGAAGTTAACCCATTAGGCAACGTTTTAAACAGCCATAGCAGACCCATCCAGCTAAATTTCAAATATCTCCGGTGATTCCTGTGAATTGGAACTGAATAATATGCATCTTTGAGATTGATACATGCGATAAAGCATCCTTTGGAAATCATTTGTTCAGCAGTAAAGAAGTTTTCCATTTTAAAATGTCTATACTGCACGTATGAGTTAAGTTGTGTTAAATCAAGGATGATCCGCCATCCTCCATCTTTCTTTTGCCTAGAAAATAAATTGGAGACGAATTGATGATTTTCATGACTTGATTTCTCAATTATCCCTTTTCTGTGTAATACATGAATTTCTGCTTGTTATCCAAACCTTCTTGTTTGGAATGAATATACGACTGACCTGGTGTATGTTGTGTGGGTGGCAATGAGTTAGGTAAAAATTCAATTTTGAACCCTTGCATACCATGCAGTATAAACGGATCTGAGGTTATCCACCGCCATTCGTTCAAAAACAAGTGCAATCTACCACCGTATTGTAACTGGTCCACACACCCCATGTTCCGGAAAGAACCAGACCCTCCTATCTCCATGGTTACCGTTGGTCTGATAGCAGGCCCAACGGGCCCTAATACGGGTTCTGTTTCCGTCCTCGTGGTTTGGAGGGTTGAAATGCTGGGGTGCGAGGATTGCGCATTTTCCATGACGGCCGGCCCGGGCCTTGGCCTAAAAAAGACCTCTGCCCAGGAAGATCAATGTTTGAGCTGCCACTAGCTTCAGCAAACCGCTTATTGCTAATGGAGGCGTAGGGGTGTTGTCGCCGAAACAGTGAAGCTTTGATCATTGTAGGTGCTTTGATCAGCCCGACAGGTTTGGCTTCATCATCCAGGTCTTTCACCTGTTTGTGCAGGTCTTCCCCGAACAGAAGATTAGGCAGCTGGACATTACTGGATTTACACAGACCTGCAAACTTCGGGTTTAAAGCAGGCCTGATGGCGCTCTTTCGGAAGCAGTTCATTTCGAAATGTGCATTGCACTTTAACGCCAGGGCATCCTGCTGGACGTCCGATAGTGGCCCACAATCTACAGGTCTGGCAAAAGCCGTGATGCCTGAAGCCAGTAATTTCAGAATCCGTTGGAGCTTCATCTCCTGGGACTTGATGCCATCTCCAATGTAACCCCAAATGGAAATGTTGTCCGCCGGCACTTTTAAAGATGCACAATTTGCAGGCGTGTGGTACTTCGCAGCCGTTTCAACCATGACTTGTTCTTATAACTGATGTGATGTGAGATAGTTGATGCTAGAGGCCAGTTCTTCTTGAAGAGGCTCCCCCCTGATTGCTAAGGTATCGCAAATCTGGATGCCAGGGCAGGCAACTCCTGTGTGTGAGCCTCACGCATCTCATGTATCCCAGTACGTCCTTCTGACATACCTCCGAATTCAAAGTCAGTCATATACTGACCCCTGCCACTCCCCTCATCAGAGTGGGAGGCACTAAGCAGCCCTGGACCAGACGCTGCCGCAGGCATGAAGGGAGACCCGCGTTGATATGTCCCCCTTTCGGGATTGCCAAAGTGCTTTGGGCAAGCACCAAGTCTGAAGTCGCTGACCGCACTGTCAGCGATTCTGACGGTGAAACTGATGGCCGCCGGCTACCCGCACCCCTGCGGTCCTCCGTAGCCGGTTTCCCCACGGTTTTACCTTGGACTTATCCATGATCAGTCAGCGACCACTGTGAAGCAAAGTTATCCAAACAAACACGACCTCAGAATAAGTTGAAAACTTACCTGTGAGGTTTTTAAACTTACCGCTGGAGCGACGCTCCTCCCAGCTAGTCGTGCGCCATGCGTTAGACGTATATTGACGCACATGCGGGCTGGCGGGCTTCTTCACGTAGTCACTCACATGACTTCGAAATAAAATTCCACAGATTCACCACCCTCTGACTACAGACATTAATCCTCATCTTCCTAAAGGAACGTCCTTTAATTCTGAGGCTGTGACCTGAGGGGTTTGGTGAAGGGATTGGGAGAACTGGGGATTTACACTGGCAGAGACAAGATAGGACGAATGGCCTCTTCCTGTGCCACAAGAATCAAGTATCAGAAGATTTATTCAGATTAGCTACTTGCAAAAGTGAAAAACAATCGGGAAATGGAGGAGAAAATAATGTGATTGTGACTAAAATGAACCGACTTCAGATGTAATGAAAAGCATTGATGACACAAATGCAGCAGCTTCCCATCTACCATGTAAATTACTGTTCCTGATAATAGGTTATGGTATTACATAATATACAAAGAGTATTTACTACAATCCCTTTTCAACAAAGCTGCAGGCAAATATCCACGCGTAGATGTAACATAGTTGTTATACAAGATATCCCCTTGAGAAGCTCAGATGTATTCAGTTCAGAATCGGGTATATTTTACATAAAAATACTGAACACTCAGAAAATTAAAAATTAAAAGAAAATCCCATGGCTTTTCATATGTACATTAACGAGGGGATTTTAGTATAGGAGCAAGGAGGTCCTACTGCAGTTGTACAAAGCCCTGGTGAGACCGCATCTCATGTATTGTGAGCAGTTGTGGTCTCCTAATTTGAGGAAGGGCATTCTTGCTTTTGAGGGAGTGCAGCGTAGGTTCACCAGGTTAATTCCCGGGATGGCGGGACTGTCATATGATGAAGGAATGGAGCGACTGGGCTTGTATTCATTGGAATTTAGAAGGATGAGAGGAGATCTTATAAAAACATATAAAATTATTAAGGGATTGGACAGGATAGATGCAGGAAACATGTCCCGGATGTTGGGGGAGTCCAGAACCATAGGTCATAGTTTAAAGTAGGCCATTTAGGACTGAGATGAGGGGAAACGTTCTCACCCAGAGAGTTGTGAATCTGTGGAATTCTTTGCCACAGAAGGCAGTGGAGGGCAATTCACTGGATATTTTCGAGAGTTAGATAGAGCTCTTAGGGCTAATGGAATCAAGGGATATGGGGAGAAAGTAGGAGCGGGGTACTGATGATCATATTGAATGGCGGTGTTGGCTTGATGGGCCGAATGGCCTACTCCTGCACCTATTGTCTATGAGTACTTTGCATCTGCACTCACAAAGGGAGAGGACGGCAAGAGCAGTACGGGGAAGACTAATGAGCTTGCTCAGTTTGATATCAAGGTGGTGATGGGGCTCCTGATGAACATCAAGGTGGATGAATCTCTCGGGCCTGATGGGATCAATCACAGGTCAACGAGAGAAGCAAGAGAGGAGAATGCAGGGCCCGCGACAAAGAGGCTGTAGGGAATCTATTGGAGAGGAATCTTCAGGATAGGATATACTTGCACTTGGAAGAGCATGATCTATGTAGGGACAGTCAGCATAGCTTTGTCCACAGTAGGTCATGACTTACAAACGAATGAGTTTTTTAAGGAGGTGGTGCTGATGATCAATTAGGCTATGACAGTGGATGTTGTCCAGGTGGATTTTAGTGCACCGTTTGATAATGTCCCTCAATGGTAGGCTGCTCCAGAAGAATAGGATGCAGTGACTAGGTCACTTTGATTCAGAACCGACAGAGGGTTGCAGTGCCAGGAGGGGTGGTGGTGGAGGCAGACAAAAGAATGGTGTTAAGGGCCTGTCCCACTTACGCGACTTTTACAGGCGACCTCCGGCACCCGTGATAGGTGGCCGAAATTTTCAACATGTTGAAAATTCAGCGGCGACCGGAAAGATGCTAATGACTCTTTGGAGACCTGTTACGACCATACAGGCGACCCCTGGCGAGCTCTCATGACCATGGTCGTGAGAGGTCTCCTATGGTCGTGAGAGGTCTCCAAAGAGCCATTTCGTCTTTCTGGTCGCCACTGAATTTTCAACATGTTGAAAATTTTGGTGACCTATCTCGGGTGTTGGCAGTCGCGTAAGTGGAACAGGCCCTTTAGAGTTCAGATAGGCACATGGATATGCAGCGAATGTAGGGGTAGGAGCCATGTTCAGGCAGAAGAAATCAGTTTAACTTGGCATCATGGTCGGGAAGGACAATGTGGTTGCTGTGTTGTTCTATGTTATAAGAAATATTATATGTGTGCAGTTTTTAATTTATTGAAGAGAAATATCAAAGATGCAATTCATGATCATAAAAAAACCTGGACAACAAAATGCATCTTGGTAGCAGGAATGTTGTGACCCACAATAGTTTAA
Organism: Okamejei kenojei; assembly: GCA_035221665.1. NCBI lineage: Eukaryota > Metazoa > Chordata > Chondrichthyes > Rajiformes > Rajidae > Okamejei > Okamejei kenojei. The sequence continues at coordinate 100,614,613 of CM069137.1, read as the reverse complement.
CAATGATGGCACGGTCTTTCATAAAGATTAATATGTACTGAGTGCAAGTCTAAAGGGCATGTCCCACTATACGAGTTTAGCCAAGAGCTCTCCCGAGTTAAAGAAAAATCAAATTCGTGGTAAGCACGTAGAATGTACGTAGCGGGTACGTCGGAGCTCGGGATGTCTCTTAGCAGCTCGTAACGCTAACGGCAGGTACTTGGGAAGCGCGGTAAGCTTGGGATGTTTTTTCAACATGTTGAAAAATGGCCACGAGAGCCTAAAGTGGGGGAAAGGAATCCTTTGAAAATCATGAGAAACAAGTATTGTATTCGCAACACGGGTGTGAGTGCAGTGACCATGTTATTTGTTACACGGTGACGCAGCGGTTGAGTTGCTGCCTTACAGCGCTTGCTGTGCCTGATGCCCGGGTTCGATCCCAACTACGTGTGCTGTCTGTACGGAGTTTGTACGTTCTCCCCGTGACCGCATGGGTTTTCTACGAGATCTCCGGTTTCCTCCCACACTCCAAAGACGTACAGGTTAGTAGGTTAATTGGCTTGATATAGTGTAAAAATTGTCTCTAGTGTGCGTAGGGTAGTGTTAACGTGCGGGGATCACTGGTCGGTGCGGACCCGGTGGGCCCAAGGGCCTGTTTCCATGCTGTATCTCTAAAAACAAAATAAAAATAACCATCCCATGCCACAGATTAAGAAGGAACTGCAGGTGCTGGAAAATCGAAGGCAGACAAAAATGCTGGAGAAACTCAGCAGGTGAGGCAGCATCTATGCAGCGAAGGAAATAGGCAACGTTTCGGACCCAAACCACCGTGTAATCCAATGATTTCTTAAAGATAATTGCCCTTTTTTTCCCCTGCAGAAGTTGGAATCAATATCATTCATGAGCATCAAATTAATGAAAGGTTGACCAGCATTGTTTCTGATTAAAACACAAGTGCTGATTATTTGATTTTGCCCCAAGCACAAAAAAAAAAGAATTTATATATTTCCACAAATAAATCACAATTTTTTCCAAAATAACAGAGATGGCACCTGTCAGATTACATCCAGCCAATATTTCATTTCACCCATCCTATTATTTTTTTTAATACAATCAGATAAAAAAGATACAACATTTTGAACATAAGCAGCAAGAAACAAAAATGTCACAGTCATGCATCATGTTATTTTAAATGGAACACCATTTTTATTCAGACAGGACTCTCTGAAACTGTACGTCAAAAGCTTAGTCATGCACTTTGCCATCTTCAGCCCAAGAAAACAGGGATTCATTGAATAACAACATTGTGGTAACTGACGTTTTGCAGCTTGACTTCAGTTTGGTATAGTTTAGAGATACAGCACGGAAACATGTCCTTCGGCCCACTGAGTCCGCACCGAAGAGCGATCCCAAACACTAACACTAGCCTACAGACATTAGGGACAATTTTACACTTACACCAAGCCAATTAACCCACAAACCTGCCGGTCTTTGGAGTGTGGGAGGAAACCGAAGATCTTAAAAAAACCCCAAGGGGAAAACGTACAAACTCCGCACAGACAGCACCCATGGTCGGGATTGAATCTGGGCCTGCTGTAAGCTCTGTAAAGGCCCTGTCCCACTTTCCCGAGTTACTCACGAACTCTCCCGAGTTTTCCCCTTGATTCGAACTCGGAGAACTACGGTAATAGCCGTTCGTAGGTACTCGGTGCTATTTTTTTAACTGGTGGATATTTTTCAACGTGTTGAAAAAAAGTCCCGACTTACCTGATGCCCTGAGTTCCTGGCATTACGAGCCGCTACAAAACATTTACGGACTCCCATGGCCTCCTACATGCTCGCTCCGACATTCCCCGACATTCCCCGAGTTCGAATCAAGGGGAAAACTCGGGAGAGTTCGTGAGTAACTCGGGAAAGTGGGACAGGGCCTTTAGGCAGCAACTCTACCACTGCGCCACTCTTAGTTCAGAATGGAAAATTAGCTGCAGTGAAGATATTCTGCAGATTATTCATTAATTTCAAATCAAATTACTTTTTCTGCCAAAATCACAATGGCTCTTAAGTACAAATTGCTCATTTAACAGTGAGATGGCAGAGGATGCAAACAATAACATATTCTTCCCTGCTACACATTGCCGCTCCAATCGGTCATACCTCAGAACATCTTTGCAATCTTCCACAATATTAAGAGAGATTTAAAACAATGTATGTAGCAAGCGGAAAAGACAAAAGCATCAAATGTTACATGCTTACTTGCTTTAGAATATCTTGCTTCTGCAGAGTTGTGTGAATTGAAGGACAGACAGACAGACAGACAGAGAGAAAGAAGAAAGAGAGGAAAGGAAGAAACAGGTTATTTAACTGAAATAGAAAGATTTGCCAAAAGTTAGGAAGCACGTATATTTTTCTGGTAGTGCATTATTACCTTTAGGTGGACAAAAATGCTGGAGAAACTCAGCGGGTGAGGCAGCATCTATGGAGTGTAGGAAATAGGCGACATTTCGGGCTGAAACGTTGCCTATTTCCTTCGCTCCATAGATGCTACTTCACCCGCTGTGTTTCTCCAGCATTTTTGTCTACCTTCGATTTTCCTGCAACTGCAGTTCCTTCTTAAGCATTATTACCGTTACAAGTTTGTGACTGATTTGGTAAATTGCATTCATGAGAAAAGTTTATTTTTCTAACTCTCAGATGTTTCACCTACTCTTACATGGGCACTCTCATCTGCAATCATTTTTTTTTTTAATTATTGAGGGTATTATGGTGAATTTTGTGCTATTTTGTGCTCTGCCTTATACCTGATATGTTGTGTCATTGCCTACTTGAGTAAAGCACAATATTCCCACCTACAAGGGCAACAATTTTAGATGACATTTATTGATTTATTTCCGCGTGAACACCGTTCCAGGATATGACAGTCCTGCAGACGTGATTCATTTTAAAACACAAATAATTCAACCAGTATTTTCAATAGACCGAACCCCAAGGGCAATAGCGGTTCATCAGCGGATGACCAGTCCAGCAGCACGTGTGTGGAGGAGGCTTTGGGTGCAAGGGGGAGGGGTAAAATAGACCAGGCACTTGGGTTGGCGACATTGGGAAGGGATTGGCTGCGAATGTCGGTGGGAACATGGGACAGTGTGCCTGGTGCAGACAGGGAGGTGGCAGTCAGCCTGATTATGCCTCCGAGGATGCGGTCCAGCCTCCACTTGTAATAAAGAAAAACAACGCCAGAAATCCGGGTTCAATCCCGACTACACGGATCCTATCTGTACGGAGTTTGTACGTTCTCCCCGTGACCTGCGTGGGTTTTCTCCGAGATCTTCGGTTTCCTCCCACACTCCAAAGACGTACAGGTTTGGAGGTTAATTGGCTTGGTGTAAGTGTAAATTGTCCCTAGTGTGTGTAGGATGGTGTTAGTGCGCAGGGATCGCTGGTCGGTGCGGATTTGGTGGGTCGAGGGGCCTGTTTCCGCACTTTTCTCGAAAACTAAACTAAATTAAGCAGGGAAGTGTCCAGCATGTCCTGGGAGATCAGAGTGGGATCTGCAGACACAATTTTAGGGAGTTAAAGGAAGGCAGGCTTAGCAAATATTAGTAAGAGGAGTGCGAGTAGAGGAATGATCAGTCTGGGATGGAGGGAGCATTGATCTGATTTGCAGCCTGGATTAAAGTTGTGAGATTGATTTTAGTGATGCCTGCTTCTATTCCTGGCAGAGGGACGGTCACGTGGATGTAGGTGATGACGGGGAACAATAGACAATAGACAATAGGTGCAGGAGGAGGCCATTCGGCCCTTCGAGCCAGCACCGCCATTCAATGTGATCATGGCTGATCATCCACAATCAGTACCCCGTTCCTGCCTTCTCCCCATATCCCCTGACTCCACTATCTTTAAGAGCCCTATCTAGCTCTCTCTTGAAAGCATCCAGAGAACCGGCCTCCACCGCCCACTGAGGCAGAGAATTCCACAGACTCACAACTCTCTGTGAGAAAAAGTGTTTCCTCGTCTCCATTTTCAATGGCTTACTCCTTATTCTCAAACTGTGGGCCCTGGTTCTGGACTCCCCCAACATCGGGAACATGTTTCCTGCCTCTAGCGTGTCCAAGCCCTTAACAATCTTATATGTTTCAATGAGATCCCCTCTCATCCTTCTAAACTCCAGAGTGTACAAGCCCAGATGCTCCATTCTCTCAGCATATGACAGTCCCGCCATCCCGGGAATTAACCTTGTAAACCTACGCTGCACTCCCTCAATAGCAAGAATGTCCTTCCTCAAATTAGGGGACCAAAACTGCACACAATACTCCAGGTGTGGTCTCACTAGGGCTCTGTACAACTGCAGAAGGACCTCTTTGCTCCTATATTCGATTCCTCTTGTTATAAAGGCCAACATGCCATTCGCTTTCTTCACTGCCTGCTGTACCTGCATGCTTACTTTCATAGACTGATGTACAAGGACCCCCAGATCCCGTGTACTTCCCCTTTTCCCAACTGGCCACCATTTAGATAGTAATCTGCCTTCCTGGAACGGCGAGAGTGAGAGGGAGAGCAAGAGTGCGTGAGAGAGACACACACACAAAAGGCTGCAGTAACTCGGCGGGTCAAGCAGCATCTCTGGAGAAAAGGAAAGGGTGGCTTTTCATGTCGAGACCCTTCTTCAGACTGAAGGGCCTCAACCCAAAACGTCACCCATTCCTTTTCTCCAGAGAAGCTGTTTCACCCGCTGAGTTACTCCAGCTTTATGTGTTCCAGTGTTTGAAATGTAATAGAGACAGAAGGAAAAGGTGGATGCATTACTAATCAGGGAGAATACCATGGCAGCACTGAGAGAAGATGTGCTGGGGATATTTCCATCATCATCGTTACTTTTTTGCAAGTAACAACACGACATACAGTAAACAATTAAGAATAAAACATAAAACATTAGAATAAAATATTACATTTTAAACATGTGAATGAAATAAAATACCAGAGCAAAATAAGTCTACAGACTTTTGGTTATTGAGTAGAGATACAACTCATAGAAAAAAACTGTTTTTATGTCTGGCTGTGGCAGCTTTGACAGTCCGGAGTCGCCTTCCAGAGGGAAGTGATTCAAAGAGTTTGTGGCCAGGGTGAGAGGGGTCAGAGATGATCTTACCCGCTCGCTTCCTGGCCCTTGCAGTGTACAGTTTATCAATATCTCTTGTCTCCCTCTCCCCTGACTGGTCTGAAGAAGGGTCTCGACCCGAAATGTCACCCATTCCTTCTCTCCAGAGATACTGCCTGCCCCACTGAGTTACTCCAGCATTTTGTGTCTATCTTCGTTTTAAAGCAGTATCAGCAGTTCCTTCCCACACAGATATGCTGGAGAGCTTGTCCCCTGAAGCGATATGGGTAGAGCTCAAAAATAAGAAAAGAGCAAGCATTCTAATGTAGACAAAAATGCTGAAGGAACTCAGCGGAGGAAGCAGCATCTACGGAGAGAAGGAATAGGCAACGTTTCGGGTCGAGACCCTTCTTCAGACTGATGTGATTGTACTATAGGGCCCCCCAAAACCAGAAGGAGCTAAAGGAACAAATGTTAAATTGCCAAAAGATGACAAAGCAAAAGGATTTTCTTAGTGGGTGATTTAATCTTCCCCAATTTTGACTGGGACTTGCTCACTGCCAAGGGCTTAGACAGGACTGAATTTGTTCAGAGAGGTAGAGGCATTGCTCTACTAATCAGGGAGAATGTCACGGCAGCATTCAGAGAGAACATACTGAGGGTTCATTCGCTGAGGTTACATGGGTCAACCTAAAAAATAACAAAGGTGTATTCACTACGATGAGAGTGTATTTGTAGGCCCACCAATAGCCAGCAGGATGTGTGAGAAAGAACTGCAGATGCTGATTTAAATCTAAGGTAGACCAAAAAGGCTGGAGTAACTCAGCAGGTCAGGCAGTATCTCTGGAGAGAAGGAATGGGTGACATTTCGGGTTGAGACCCTTCATCGAGATGGAGGAACAGTAATGTAGAGGGATTATTGAAAATGTAAAAGCAGCCTGTGTTATCGTAGTAGGTGACTTCCCCAATATTGTCCGAGAGTTCCTTTGTGCAAGAGAACCAGATGGGGCAGAAATAGTTACATATGCACGAGGGTTTCTGAAACAGTATGTGGACAGGTACGCGGCGCCGACGGACGAGAAGTTGAAGCAAAGAAGTCGAGGCCAAATAACCGAACGGAACAGAAGCAGAAACGCCAAAAAAACAAAAGAGTCCAAAGACGAAACGCCTACTAACCAAAAGGATGGGACGCCTAGAGGCCAAAGGACCGACTGCCGCTTAACGTCCAATAACGGACTTGGCGTTGCCGGGGAGCGGGACTTGTCAGCGATTGGTCCAGACCCCCGCGTCCATCACATCACCATGAAGGGATGAACATTGTCCCAAACCTCCGCTCCACTTGACCTGCAGAGGGTGGCCTTGGGAGAGTGGGGGCTGTCCCGAGGAATGCGCACCTTCGGCCGCTTACAACTTGATGCTTGGGTGCTCAGATTGCCCCGTCACCTACGGGTTGTGTGGTGCGATGGACGCGGGCGCCTGGACCAATCGCTGACAAGTCCCGCCCCCCGGCAACGACATGTCCGTTATTGGACGTTTCTGTTGAGCGGCAGTCGGTCCGTTGGCCTGTTGGCGACGCCGCCTTTCGGGTAGGTGGCGTTTCGATTGAGTGGCCATTTGGTAAGTTTGCTTTTAGGCGACGCAGCTTTTCGGTTCGTTGGCTTTTAGGCGTCCCGCCCCTTCGGTTGGTTTGCATTTAGGCGTCCCATCCTTTCGGTTAGTGGGCATTTAGTTCGGACTCTTTCGGTTTATTGGCGTTTCGCCCTCGATTCAATTTGGTTCTTAGGCTTTGACTTCTTTGTTTCAGCTTCTCATCCGTCGGCGCTGCGTCCGGGTACCCATGTTAGTATCTGCCCTTCGATAGAAACATAGAAAATAGGTGCAGAAGTAGGCCATTCAGCCCTTCGAGCCTGCACCCCATTCAAAATGAAAATGGCAGATCATCCAAAATCAGTACCCCGTTCCTGTTTTTCCCCATATCCCTAATTCATTTAGCCCTAAGAGCTAAATCTAACTCTCTTGAAAACATCCAGTGAGTTGGCCTCCACTGCCTTCTGTGGCAGAGATTTCCACAGATTCTGGGTGAAAAAGTTTTAAACATAGAAACAGAGAAATTAGGTGCAGGAGCAGGCCATTCGGCCCTTCGAGTCTGCACCGCCATTCAATATGATCATGGCTGATCATCCAACTCAGTATCCTGTACCTGCCTTCTCTCCGTACCCTCTGATCCCTTCAGCCACAAGGGCCACATCCAACTCCCTCTTAAATATGGCCTCAACTACCTTCGGTGGCAGAGAATTCCACAGATTCACCACTCTCTGTGTGAAAAACGATTTTCTCATCTCGGTCCTAAAAGACTTCCCCCTTATCCTTAAACTGTGACCCCTTGTCCTGGACTTCCCCAACATCGGGAACAATCTTCCTGCATCTAGCCTATCCAACCCCTTAAGAATTTTGTAAGTCTCTATGAGATCACCCCTCAATCTTCTAAATTCCAGCGAGTACAAGCCGAGTCTATCCAGTCTTTCTTCATATGCAAGTCGTGCCATCCCAGGAATCAGGATTTTCCTCATCTCAGTTCTAAATCGCCTACCACTTATTCTTAAAGTGTGACCCCTGGTTCTGGACTCCCCCAACATTGGGAACATTATTCCCCCATCTAGCCTGTCCAATCCCTTAAGAATGTTATATGTTTCTATAAGATCCGCTCTCATCCTTCTAAATTCCAGTGAATACAAGCCCAGTCGACACATTCTTTCATCATATGTCAGTCCCGCCAGCCCGGGAATTAACCTGGTGAACCTACGCTGCACTCCCTCAATAGCAATAACGTCCTTCCTGAAATTAGGAGACCAAAACTGCACACAACACTCCAGGTGTGGTCTCACCAGGACCCTGTACAACTGCAGCAGGACCCCTTTGCTCCTAAACCCAAATCCGCTCACAATGAAGGCCAACATACCATTAGCTTTCTTCACTGCCTGCTGTACCTGCATGATTACTTTCAGTGACTGATGTACAAGGACACCTAGGTCTCGTTGTACCTGCCTTTTTCCTAATCTGATACCATTCAGATAATAATCTGCCTTCCTATTCTTGCCACCAAAGTGAATAACCTCACATTTATCCACATTATACTGCATCTGCCATGCATCTGCCCACTCACCCAACCTATCCAAGTCACCTTGCAGCCTCATAGCATCCCCCTCGCAGCTCACATTCCCCCCCAGCTTCTTGTCATCCGCAAACTTAGAGATGTTACATTTAATTCCCTCTCTAGTGATTTAATTCCTGACTCTAGTGATTCCTGAAATATCACTATCAATGCCTCCACAATCTCTAAAGCCACCTCTTATCCACCAGGTGACTTATCCACCTTCAGCACTTTCAGCTTCCTAAGCACCTTCTCCCTGGTAAGAGCCGCTCCACTAACTTCCACCCCCCGACTCTCCTGAATTTCAGGCATGTTGCTGGTGTCTTCCACTGCGAAGACTGATGCAAAAAAGTTATTTAACTCCTCTGCAATTTCTTTATTCCCCATTATCAGTTCTCCTGCATCATTCTCCAGTGGTCTAATGTCCACTCTTGCCTATTTATTGCTCTTAATATAATTGAAGAAACTCTTGCTATCCTCTATTGTATTATTGGCTAGCTTACCTTCGTATTTCATCTTTTCTCCCTGTAATTTATTTTTAGTCACTCTCTGTTGTTCTTTAAAATCTTCCCAATCCTCTGGTTTCCCACTCATCTTTGCAATGTTATATACCTTCTCTTTTAGTTTTATGCTGTCCTTGACTGTCCTTGTCAGCCACGGTCACCTCTTACTCCCCTTGGAATCTTTCTTCCTCTTTGAATGAAAAGATTCTGCATCTTCTAGATTATTCACAGAAATTCCTGCCATTGCTGTTCCACTGTCATCCCTGCTAGGGTCCCTTTCCAGTCAACTTTGGCCAGCACCTTCCTCATGACTCTGTAGTCCGTTTGCCCAGCTGCAATACCAACACATCCAATTTCACCTTCTCCCTCTCAATTTGCAGATGAAAACTTATCACATTATGGTCACTACCTCCTAATGGTTCCTTTACCTTGAGTTCCCTTATCAAATCTGGTTCATTACACAACACTAAATCCAGAATTGTTTTTTCTCTGGTCGGCTCCAATACAAGCTGCTCTAAGAATCCATCATGGAGGCATTCTACAAACTCTCTTTCTTGGGGTCCAGTACTAACCTGATTTTCCCAGTCTACCTGCATGTTGAAATCTCCCATAACCACTGGAGGATTGCCTTTTTTACATGCCAATTTTATCTCCTGATGTTCATCAAAGTGGTTTCAAAATTAAGTGAAGGTATGCTTTAAACTTTGACAGACTACAATTTACTAGCAAAATGGAGCTAACAGACTTGGACTCAGAGTCCATTATATTAGGGTAACAAAACATAATTGATGTGAATGAAGGTGAATGACAGGCATAGAAATGAATCAGCAAAGGTCAGCAAAATACTCAACAACCTCAGAAGGAACAGCAGGCAAACAGATTAAGAAACGTAAAGATTGAAGAGGGAGAAGACAAGGGTGTTTTGCTTGACTGATTTAAAAAAAAGATCGAATCCCGCAGGAGAACAAGTAATAGGAATCTGAGGGGTAATGTTTTCCACACAGAAGGTTGGTGGATGTTTGGAACAAGCTGCCAGAGGAGGTAGTTGAGGCAGGGACTATCGCAATGTTTAAGAAACAGTTAGATGTGTACGATACGATAAAACTTTATTCATCCCTAGAGGGAAATTGGTACATGGATAGGACGGGGATATGGACCAAATGCGGGCAGGTGTTACTAGTGTAGCTGGGACATGTTGGCCAGTGTGTCACTCGATCACTCAATGGAATGTATAATATCTGCACGGAGTTTGTACGTTCCCCCCGTGACCGCTTGGGTTTTCTCTGGCTACTCCAGTTCCCTCACACACTCCTAAGATGTTAAAGAAGGAACTGCAGATGCTGGAGAATCGAGGGTACACAAAAGGCTGGAGAAACTCAGCGGGTGCAGCAGCATCTCAGGAGCGAAGGAGATAGGCGACGTTTCGGGTCAAGACCCTTCTTCAGACCCTAAGATGTACAGGTGTGTAGGTTATTTTTGACGTCTGTAAAAAAATTGTAAATTGTCCCTCTTGTATGTAGGATAGTGCTAGTGTATGAGCATCGCTGGTCAGCGTGGACTCGGTTGGCCGCAGAGCCTGTTTCCGCGCTGTATTTCTAATGTCTAAAGCATGGGACACCATGGCATTTGCCAATATCACAAACATCAAGTTTGTGAAGGTCAAGAGTGAACAAAGAACAGAAATAGAACCAGTTAGCCCCTCACATTTATGCCACCATTTGGTAAATCTGGGCAGATTTGCCAATTAATACCAAGTGGGCCCCAAGGGCCAACATCACATAATATGGTTAACAAAAATCCATTCATTTCAGATTAAATTTAACAATTGCCTCTCAGGTAGAAATTCATTCCAAACTTCAACCAGTTTTTATGATTGAGTCATAGTCATAGAGTGATACAGTGTGGAAACAGGCCCTTCGGCCCTACTTGCCCACACCGGGCAACATGTCCCAGCTACACTAGTCCCACCTGCCTGTGTTTGGTCCATGTCCCTCCAAACCTGTCCTATCCATGTATCTGTCTTAACAGTTTCTTAAAAGTTGGGATAGCTTGTTCCATAAACCCACCACCCTTTGTGTGAAAGAGTTACCCCTCAGATTCCAATTCAATCTTTTCCCCTTCAACTTAGAGGTGCCTCGGAATTTCAGCTCTGAGTTTATTTCAAGACAGTCATAAGGTCATAAGTGACAGGAGCAGAATTAGGCCCCTCAGCCCATCAAGTCTACTCCGCCATTCACTCATCTCTCTCTCCTAACCCCATTCCCCTGCCATCTCCGCATAACTGACACCCAAAGGCCTAGATTTCACACTTAGCAGAAGCAGCTTCAGTCCTAATTCATCATAAAATCATAGACAACAGGTGCAGGAGTAGGCCATTCGGCCCTTCGAGCCAGCACTGCCATTCAATATGATCATGGCTGATCATCCACAATCAGTACCCAGTTCCGGCTTTTTCCCTATATTCCTTGATTCCATTAGCCCTAAGAGCTAAATCTAACTCTCTCTTGAATACACCCAGTGAATTGGCGTCCACTGCCTTCTGTGGCAGAGAATTCCACAGATTCACAACTCTCTGGGTGAAAAAGTTTTTCCTCATCTGTCATAAATGGCCTACCCCTTATTCTTAAAATGTGACTCCCTGGTTCTGGACTCCCCACAACATCAGGAACATTTTTCCTGCACCTACCCTGTCCAATCCTCTAAGAATTTTATATATTTCTATAAGATCCCCTCTCATCCAGCGAATACAAGCCCAGCCGCTCCATTCTTTCATCATATGTCAGTCCCGCCATCCTGGGAATTAACCTGGTGAACCTAAGCTACACTCCCTCAATAGCAATAATGTCCTTCCTCAAATTAGGAGACCAAAATTGCACACAATTTGTTATGGTCCTGTTGTATACAGGCGTGGATTGCTTCATTTTTCAAAGAGCTGGTATTGGAACTGAACACTGTGCAATCAATGTCTGCCTTGATGAGGAGAGCAAGTTACTGATAAACCAGCTAATAATGACTTAATTAGAGCAGTACCAGCAAAATCCAAGCCCAGTTTAGTGATTGTAACAATAAATTAAAAAAAAAACAATACTGGTGAAAAAAAAAGCAAAACCCTGAAGTCCCAAGTGCAAGTATTGTAGCGTTCAATAACCTGATGGTTATTGGGAAGAAGCTTCTCCTGAACCTGGAGATCACGGTTTCTGACTCCCATACCTTCTTCCCATGGGAATAAAACAAGTGTGTTGTGGTGGCTGGCTGGCTGCCTGTTATGGCAGTGCCTTCCATAGATCCCTCCGATGGTGGGGAGGCCAGTATCCATGATGGACTGGGCAATGTCCACCAATGCTCTGGGCTTCCTAGTTGCTGAACCAGACTGTGATGCAAGCGGTCAATGTGCCCCAATGCTCTGCAGAGGCTCAAGAGAGTATTTGTCGATATGTACCAAATCATCTCAATCCTCTAAGGAATTGGAGGCATTTTGGAGATATCTTTATGATTGCATGTGAATGATGGTGAACGTGCTGGGTCCAGGGCAGATCTTCAGAGACATGCACGTCCAGGAAGGGAGTAGTCAACCTGTCGACGAAGACACGTTTGAAGATCATCGCACTCTTCCTTCCAAGGTCAACATTCTTACTGACGTTAAGAGCATGGTTGTTGTTCAGATGATCGATCGCCCTTCTCTACTCTGACTCATTACTACACAAAATATGTCCAATGACGGTAATGGAGTTGGAACAGCGTCCAGCTAATAGAGTGTGTAGAACAAGGGGGTTGAGCAGGCAGCCTACAGGTGCCCTTGTGCTGAGGCTCATCAAAGAAGAAGTGGTGTTGCCAATTCATACCAATTGTGGTCTGTTGATGAGGAAGTTGGGGATCCCGTTGCAAGGGACGTACAGAGACCCAGTTCTTTGAGCGATTGAACAAATTTGGAGGTGATAATGGTGATGGGTAATAGCCTAAAGTATGTCAGAAAATAAAATTCCTTGCAACAGAGACGGAAAAATACAGCCAGTTTGTTAAAGTGTGGTGGAGCATGGAATAAATGTAAAATGTACCCTTTATCTCCATGCCTCTAATTAATTTATTTGTTCAAACTAATTTCTTCTTCCAATCACATGTGGATTCCTTCTCGAAATGAGTTTAAGAATTTTGGTTCCTCCACCTCAGAATACTTCTGTCTTATTTGTGATTAAAGTAGATTTGCTTCCGATGTCTGAAGCACAATTTTCACAGACAACTCTGCGTAAATTGCTAAGGGGCTGTCCCACTGTACTAGCTAATTGAAGAGCAGGTACGTCGGAGCTCGGGACGTCTCTTAGCGGCTCGTAACGCTAATGGCAGGTACTCGGGAAACGCGGTAAGCTCGGGAAGACCCGTGAAGATTTTTCAACATGTTGAAAAATGTCCACGAGAGCCCCGAGTACCTACGAGCGGCCATTACCGTAAATCTCCGAGTTCGAATCAGGGGAAACTCGGAATTAGCTCGTACAGTGGGACAGCCCCATAAAACATTCATTTTGTACTTTAAAAGCCTCCAATAGATTACTTGGGAGAATTATCCAGGAGGGTTATCATTCCAACAAATTAATATAGTTAATGTCTAAATAATGATATATATAGTCCAAAATGTGAAAAAGCTTGGGCCTTTGGAAAAGAAGCAATTTGGCTTTTAATCTATTTCAATGTTGAATGTATCCCGGCCTTCGGTAGAGACACATTAATGGACACTGAAGTTTGGACAAGTGGACTTGACAAGAAGATTCACTTCAGCTCGTCAAGTTTTGTGATTTTGATGATTGTGATTAAAGTGACCGAGAACAAAATAAAGTCAACGTGATCAGAAGGATCAGAAAAATGAAATCATAAATATCAAAACTTGAACTAGATGTGATCTTCTCAAGTTAGGAAGTGCACACCTCACCATCTATCCAAAGTGTGCATTTTCACTCGTTCCTTATCTCAGGAGTGAGGTGCTCTCGGGGCAGCTTTACCTCCCCCAGGTGTGGCCTGTGCCCCGCCCTGGTGGTCACCTGGGCCATCTTCCTGTTCATCTGGGGATCAAAGATGGAGCGGGTCCGACGGGTGGCAATGCACAAGTCCAGAGATAATGGGGGGAGTGGTACCCCACGTCAGATCCTTCCTGTACTGTTGGGAGTTTTACTCCCAAAGCACTCAACCCTCGGGACAGCTGCTATGGAGAGGAGAGAGTTGCCCACCTCTTTGCAGAGTGTGGACTTACGAAGGAGGTCTGGATAAATAGGGTCCTTTGTCACAGTTCAACTCAACCTGCTGTGCAACAGAGGAGTCTCATTTACGGGCTGTTCTCGGGGACACACACACTCATGAGATGAATGTCAAGTGCTGCAGGAAGATCATCAAGTCGGTGAAAGATCTCTCTGCAGCTTGTTGGTCTTCCAGCACAGTGAGATGCCCAGACGGGAATGTTGTCAACTGGCCATTCCGGACTGCAGGAGTACGTGCCGAGGAACACACTGAAGCTCTGCGAAGGCTCTGTGAGGGAGGAGCACAACCTAGGTTCCTTCTGCTGCTGGACCTTGAAGGACAGAGTCCAGTGAACGCACCCCTCAAACAAGTGAAAGGGGGGGGGGGCACGTGAGGGGCAATAGGACTACTATATGCAAGGAAAAAGGAAGGTGCTAACACTACTGGGTAAGACACTGGCACTGAGAATGCATTTTTGCATGGTTAGTGTCTTGTATATGTTTTTTATTACACATAAAGTTTATTTTGAAATATTAAAAAAGACTCTTTTACAAAGACCTACTTAGTGAGTTAGTCAAAAAGAAAAATCTCATGAATGAAGGGAGAGTGATAAACTGGATACCAGAAGGCGGCTTTGCGGCAGAGCTCACTGGTGTTTTTATGGCAATGAGGCTACGAGGTTAATAGCTTGAGGTTCAAAAGGCCACATTCAGCCATGAGACACAAAAAGCTGGAGTAATTCAGCAGGTAAGACTATCTCTGGAGAAACGGAATGGGTGATGTTTTGGGTCGAAACCCTTCTTCAGACACTGAAGAAGCCTCTCAACCCGAAACGCGGGTGACGTGGCGTGACGACGTATTCACGCACGGTGTTTCCTCAAATGTCGCAACATTTTGTTTTGTCGCCGCTGGATTTTAAAATGTTCAAAATCTTTTGTGGTTAGGAAGTTCAAAATAGATTAATTAATTACAAATAATTAGCCTCAGCCAAAGCATAACTTGCTACTCCTTCATATAATCCAATGCAAGATCATTATTTTATTAGTCTTTTAATACTGCTAAGTAAAAGCCCTGTCCCACTGTACGAGTTCATTCACGAGCTCTCCCGAGTTAAAAAAAATCAAACTCGTGGTAAGCACGTAGAACGTACGTCGAAGCTCGGGGACGTCTCTTAGCAGCTCGTACCGCTAACGGCAGGTACTCGGGAAACGCGGTAAGCTCGGGAAGACGAGAGCCCCGCGTACCTTCGAACGGCCATTACCGTAAATCTCCGAGTTTAAATCAGGACAAACTCGGGAGAGCTCTTCAATGAACTTGTACTGTGGGACAGGGCTTTTAATCAAATACAAATTCATGAATGGGGAAAATAGTTGTATTCCACAAGAAACAAATACTCTGAAACCACAGAACATTCGGCACCATATAGGAGTGGTTCCAATACGTGTGGTTATAAAGCACTCAGGTTGGAAGAGACTAAAGCCATAAATAGGTACCTGTTCAGGGTTATATTTGGACATCACTCCATCTCCATGAAACTCCTGCAGCACATCTTTCAGTTTCTTTGACGAATCTATGAATACAATTTCAAGAAAGAATTAACATAACTGAAGCTTTATACAGAAATAACCCATTTGAAAGGGGTGTCGGCTCATTCACGTTGCTGCTCTTTACTAGGACTTTATTAGAATCTCGCACAAAGGTGAATAGACCTTAATACATGGCAATTACTTGCATCTCTATCACAAAGAGCAGGTGTGTTAGAGACTTATCTGTCTGTAAAGTTTGTTGGGTTGTTCATTCTCTCTGCCTCGGGTACTGATCGGGGATGATCAGCCATAATCACATTGAATGGCTCGAAGGGCCGAATGGCCTACTCCTGCATCTATTCTCTATTGCCTCTAACCATTGATGCTCGCGAGAGAGTAATGAATTAGCAATGAGATCAGTTTAATATTAAAATGCTTCCTGCTTTTATCAAATATTACTCATCAAGTCATCAGGAGTGCAAAATGAGTTTGGAAATATCAGATTAGTCCGGAAGGTGCTGTAACCAAACTGCTGGTTTAGTGTTGTGCAGTATTCAAGATGGTTGATGAGATGAAGCTCTTCTTGATCTTGCTGGTCAGTTTTCAGGCTTCTTCCCAATGAGAGCATGACCAGTTTGACAGGTTTTCGAGGAGTCAACAACTTCAAGTTGGGTGTGCATGTCTGAGGACCTGCCCTGGTCTTCAGCGACCCACAGCAACCTGGCCTCCCATCTACCTCATTGGAGACCTTTGAACTATCTTTAGTCAGACTTGAGTGGACTTCAATGTTACACCTTGCACCAAATGTTGTACCCTGAATCTTTACAGTGCATTCAGAAAGTATCCCGACCCCTTCACTTTTTCCACATTTTGTTCCGTTACAGCCTTATTCTAAAATGGATTAAATTGATTTGTTTTAATCATCATCTACACACAATGCCCCATAATAAAAAAGCGAAAACAGGTGTTTAGAAATTTTTGCAAAGTAATTAAAAATAAATAACTGAAATATCACATTTGCAAGTATTCAGACCCTTTACTCAGTACTTTGTTGAGGCACCTTTGACAGTGATTACAGCCTCAAGTCTTCTTGGGTATGACGCTACAAGCTTGGCACACCTGTATTTGGGTACTTTCTCCCATTCTTCTCTGCAGATCCTCTCAAGCTCTGCCAGGTTGATGGGGAGCATCGATGCACAGCTATTTTCAGGTCCCTCCAGATGTTCGATCAGGTTCAAGTCCGGGCTCTGGCTGGGCCACTCAAGGACATTCACAGACTTGTCACAAAGCCACTCCTGCGTTGTCTTGGCTGGGTGCTTAGGGTCATTGTCCTGTTGGAAGGTGAACAGGAAGCCCCAGTCTGAGATCCAGAATGCCCCAGAGCAGGTTTTCATCAAGGATCCCTCGATACTTTGCTCCGTTCATCTTTCCCTCGATCCTGACTAGTCTGCCAGTTCCTGCCGCTGAAAAACAGCCCCACAGCATGATGCTGCCACCGCCATGCTTCACCGTAGGTATGGTATTGGCCAGGTGATGAGCGATGCCTGGTTTGCTCCCGACGTGACGCTTGGTATTCAGGCCAAAGAGTTTAATCTTGGTTTCATTAGACCAGAGAACCTTGTTTAGGTGCCTTTTGGCAAACTTCAAGCAGGCTGTCATATGTCTTTTACTGAGGAGTGGCTTCCGTCTGGCCACTCTACCATAAAGATCTGATTGGTGGAGTGCTGCAGATATAGTTGTCCTTCTGGAAGGTTCTCCATCTCTACAGAGGAACTCTAATCCCCTGAATTACTTAGTTTGGCCGGGCGGCCAGCTCTATGAAGAGTCCTGGTGGTTCCAAAGTTCTTCCATTTAAGAATGACGGAGGCCACTGTGCTCTTCGGGACCTGCAATGCTGCAGAAATTGTTTTATACCTTTCCCCAGATCTGTGTCTCCACACAATCCTGTCTCGGAGGTCTACGAACAATTCCTTTTTCTTCATGGCTTGGTTTTTGCTCTGACATGCACTGTCAACTGTTTATATAGACAGGTGTGTGCCTTTCCAAATCATGTCCAATCAATTTAATTTACCACTGGTGGACTCCAATCAAGTTGTAGAAACATCTCAAGGATAATCAATGCAAACAGGATGAACCTAAACTCAATTTTGAGTGTCACAGCAAAGGGTCTGAACACTTATGTATATATGATATTTCAGTTATTTCTTTTTAATGACTTTGCAAACATTTCTAAACACCTGTTTTCGTTTCTTCATTCTGAGGTATTGTGTGTAGATTGATGTTAAAAAAAAAAGAATTTAATCAATTTAAAAATAAGGCGGCAACGTAACAAAATGTGGAAAAAGTGAAGGGGGTCTGAATATTTCCTGAATGCACTGTACATGTGCACAGTGGAAGCCTTGATTGTAATCACGTGTAGTATTTTCTTTGACTGGATAGCACTCAAACAAAAGCTTTTCACTGTACCTCAGTACATATGACATTAATTAACTAAATCAAACTAAACTAAATGACACAGTACTACCTACGAACACCTTTGATTGCACTGAGGATTTATGTCGTTATTAATTGGGGTTATTAATTTATGGAATTTTTATGTTATATATTATCTGTGTGTATTGTGTTTACAGGTTTCTTACTTGCTGCTGCAAGTAAGAATTTAATTGTTCTGTAGTCAGTACATATGACAATTAAACACCCTTAAGTCTTCACCAGAGAAACTTGGATCTCCTTGGAAAAATAAATGGCTGAGAAGTTTGATAGAAGAATGAAAGATCATGAATTGTTTTGATAGGGGATATAAGGGAAGCTGTTCCATTAAGGAGTGGTTGAAAGAAGGGGAAATAATTATACCGGATATAAAGAATACAAAGCGGGCACGAGAAAACATTTTTTTTTCAACTCTTCAGTTATGACAACCCACGCACTTCATCATTTGCAAGTTGCTGGTTTCAGAAGTGAATCTGAGAGGCACTTCAAGTGACAATATGTTGCAGAGATAGAGACAAAAACTCAGTGGGACAGGCAGCATCTCTGGAGAGAAGGAATGGGTAAAGTTTCGGGTCGAGACCCTTCTTCAGACCCGACCCGAAACGTCACCCATTCCTTCTCTCCAGAGATGATGCCTGTCCCGCTGAGTTACTCCAGCTTTTGGAGTCTATCTTCGGTTTAAACCAGCATCCGCAATTCCTTCCCACACAATATGTTGCAGAGCTATGGGGAAAGAGTGGAGAAATAAGACGGTGGGACTACTCCACTAGGGGTCAGTATGGAGTTAATGGATGGAATGGCCTTCCTCTGTACTGTAACATTTATCTTATTTTACGATTCGAAAAGGGGCTGTCCCACTTAGCGATTTTTTCGATGACTGCCGACATCATTGACTGACGTGTCAGGTCACTGGAAAATTTGAGGCGTGATGCGGCGTGACGCGACGTGTTTTTTCAATTGTCGCAACATTTTTTTTTGTCGCCAGTAGATTTTGAAATGTTCAAAATCTTTTGTCTACCCTGATATGACGCCGGTAGTCGCCGAAAAAAATCGGCAAGTGGGACAGGCCCTTAACGCTTCCGAAAATGGAAAGCTGCGAATAAGGTAGCCAACATTTCTTCATTGTGTGCTTTCAGTGCCATTAACAAGGCTAAAGGTTGATTTTTTTTTATGGGAAGTGTGTGACCTTGTGACTCAGGGAGACAGCAGGGGAGAACCGAGGCTTGGAAAATATTTGTTTGAGGAAGTCTCTGAACTTGCTGCTGCAACACGAAGAAAAGGATTGACGTGCAAGTCATAGGGAAGAGAAACTGACCGGGCTGTGAATGGCAAAAAGATTATTTTTAAATGGGGAAAAAATAAAAATCAACAGTAAAGATATATCTGAAATTGTATTTAACATTTGTGTCACGTTGCATACTCTTTTTGATGGAATAAATAACTGCTTCTGTTAGAAGAAATATCAACTTCCACATAACCCAAATTCCACAGTACATTAAAAAGATCAAAGTGTGGTTGCAAGGGAACATTCACATAATTGTGCATCAGAGTAGGCATGAAATTGTTCAAGATTTGATGCTATCTATTTTTGTACAGATTTGTAATGTATTTTCAGCCACAGCAAGTCCCAGGAACAAAGGGTGATCTAAATTCTATCGCATCAGGATTTTTTTTCCCCTTTTGTTTCAATGCAGGATCTTCTGTTTATTACAAAATATGTACTTCAGACTCCCACTGCTGAGAAATTAGTTCATGCGATAGGCAGCTGTGTTTATTTTCCTATGTCACTGTGTCTTTTCAGGTTGAACCAATTGCCTTCTTTCCATCTGTGAGTCAAACTAATTAAAGCACAATAATACAACTTGGAGCATAAATCTAGGTACAGCAGATGAAATATAAAGATAATTTCCAGAACAATGGTACATTTTAATTCCATTATTAATTTGTTTTGGCAGCAAGGATGAAGGTGTCCAGTATTGTGTAAGGAAGCCTGAATTATTTATTTTGTGACATTAAAATGCAGCCAGTTCATTATGTGTTGGCAGGAACTGCAGATGCTGGTTTAAAGCGAAGATAGACACAAAAAGCTGGAGTAACTCAGCGGGACAGGCGGCAGAGAAGGAGAGAAGGAATGGGTGACGTTTCGGGTCGAGACCCTTCTTCAGACTCAGAAAATTCACGTTAGCTTTGCAGATTTTGGCATCCAAAACAATTTCCCTCACCTGCAACATCCAAGATCTAACTGGGAAATAATATCAACCCAGTAATATGAAGCAGAACATTTTTGGAAGTCTTCTAACTAAATGTAGCGTGACAGTTAAACAAGCGTTCGATCCGCGACAACCATTGGAAGTGAGGTAAATACACTACCTGGGGAATGAGAGTTAAGTGGTGAAGCAGAGAAGATCTTGAAGGAGCCAGAGGCGTTATGAGCGGAGTGAGCAGCGGCGGTGGATTTCTGAGAGGAAGACCGAGAGGAACCAGGAGAATAGGTTGCTGAGGCAGCAGCAAACGGTGCCAAGCTAGAAAGTTGCTGGTCGGTGAGGTTGATCTGAGAAGTCCTGCCATCTGGAAGGGTGTCTTTTCATGGCGTTTAGAATGCTTTTGCCATTAATTCCTGCAACGTTAGTGGAAAGGTAATAAAGACCCTTCTGAAGGGTCTGAGTTCCCCCAGCATTTTGTATCTATCCATCCACAGCCAGTTCATTTCCAGCTTTGTTTTTGATTGTCCAACCGTGGGCATGAGGTGGAGCCACACGATACATTTTCAACTCCAGTATTCACACGGACAATTCAAAAACCAGAATTTGAAGGCGCTTACATGAGAGTAACAGAAGACTTGTTTGAATAATAGGTGCAAGGTACCCCTTCTGTGTTGAGGTAGACTGATTACCCTTCCCTCACCTCCTCCCCCTCCCCATTCTTTGCACATCCCAAATCCTGCACTTTCCACTCGTCACTTTAGTTGAGAGATACCGCACGGAAACAGGCCCTTTGGCCCACTGAGTCTGCACTGACCAGCGATCCCCGCACATTAACACTATCCTACACCCACTGGGGACAATTTTTACATTTACCAAAGCAATTAACTTACAAACCTGTACGTCTTTGGAGTGTGGGAGGAAACCGAAGATCTCGGAGAAAACCCGCATAGGTCACGGGGAGAATGTACAAACTCCGTACAGACAGCACCGATGGTTTCCCGTAATCGGGATCGAACCCGGGTCTCCAGCGCTGTATTCGCTGTAAGGCAGCAACTCTGCCGCTGCGCCACCGTTTCATTTCATGTTTCATGGATCTTGTGTTTCATGACTGTTGGCAGACCGATTTCCCTCCTGGGTTCATTATATCGTATCGTATCGTAAGATGCTGAAAAGGACATAGCCCTTTATGACGTCCCCATTAATATATTGCCAAGGGCTGTGAATGTTCGGAGAACAACAAGAGTACATGCGCACATCAAAATTTAGTCTCCACCTTGATCAGTTTGGATCGCTCTGCTGTCCATTCTTTCTGGATGACAGAAAGATACCGCTTGATTGAGATGAAAAGGAAGTTTCCAAATGATTTGCAGAATCAACAGGGAGATGGCCAGGAGCAAGAGAGGTCACCATGTGGGGTTCTGACATCAGTTCAATGGTACAACTAAGAAAATCTTTGATAGGGACGATTTAGATAGCAATGCGAGGACCTTAAAGAGCTGCAAGCTCTCATAAGCCTCCTTCTTGGAACCTCCAGCCAATAATAGACATTTATCTTGCAAGTTAAATCCTTAATTGCCCCGGTACGAGTTCATTCCAAGAGCTCTCCCGAGTTTAAAAAAAAAATCAAACTCGTGGTAAGCACGGAGAATGGACGTAGCGGGTACGTCGGAGCTCGGGGACGTCACTTAGCGGCTCGTAACGCTAACGGCAGGTACTTGGGAAGACTCGCTAATGGCAGGTAAGCACGGGAAGACTCGTGAAGATTTTTCAACATGTTGAGAAATGTCCACGAGAGCCCCGAGTACCGACGAGTGGCCATTTAACGTAAATCTCCGAGATCGAATCAGGGCAAACTCGGGAGAACTCTTGGAATGAACTCGTACCGTGGGACAGGGGTTTAACACTGTGCAATGCACCACCAGTCTGGGCACATCTCCTGGGGAATAAATAGGGTCTCATCTCGGTCATCTGAGCACTTCCATCATGTTGATGATTGTTCTGTCAAACTTCCAGTAGTCAATGGCGTTCCTTGTAATGGTCCTTAGCTCCTTTCCGCAAGCTCCTGGCAGGTGCCACTCTCTTGGAAGGCAAAATCTTCTCCGAGACACTGCAGATGTCCAGCATCTGCTTCCATTAAAAAGAATCCTGAAGTGTCTCTGCACCAATGCATCAGGCAGCCTCATGCTCAACGGATACACAGCGAACTGTAGTATCGCCCCTTCAAGCTACCGTGTTCCCAACAGGATACAGAATCCACTGGTCATTATGCTGCTTGCCAACGCCTGAACTATGCCAGCCAATGCAGCATTCACCTCATGTGTTACTGCAAAACCTACAGAGTGCAGAAAGTAAGCTCTGCAAAAGGATTTGGAAGTAGAGCAACTGCCTTACAGCGCCAGAGACACTGGTTCGATCCTGACTCCGGGTGCTTGCCTGCACGGAGTTTGTACGTTCTCCCCGTGACCTGCGTGGGTTTTCTCTGAGTACTTTGGTTTCCACCCACATTCCAAAGACGTGCAGGTTTGTAGGGTTCATTGGCTTGGTGTAAATGTAATCTGTCCCTAGTGTGTGTAGGATAGTGTTAGTGTGCGGGGATCGCTGGTCGGCGCGGGCCAAAGGGCCTGTTTCTGTGCTGTATCTCTCAACTGCTCAAACTAAAGCCATGTTTTCCATGGGATCCCAACATCTGAATTTGATTATATCAAATAATGATTCTGCTATCTCTAATAACATCTCTAAAGCCACCTTTTACTGTACTTCTTGCAACACCAGTCTTTTATGAGCCCTATTATGAATCATTTTAACGTTTAATCTCTGCTAAATTCCACCCCATTATGACATATCCTTTTGCTTATTCCACTTCCAGCCTACTATTTTCTTAAAACTGTTTAACATTAAGTTTTGATCAGCTTTATCAAAGAAAAATTATGGGCCTGTCTCACTTAGGCGACTTTTTAGGCGAGTGCAGGAGATTCTGCGCTCGCCACATGGTCGCCAGATGTTCGCTGGTGGTCTCTGGTGAGTCTCCTTCATGGTCACGAGGAGTTCCCGCATTCTGGCAACTAGTCGCGGCCTCGGTATGGTTGCCGCAAATTTTCCAACATGTGGGTCGCCATGGCGAAAATCGATACTCCTGTAGTCGTAGGTGCGGTTGCAGTGGGGTCACCATGTAGTTGTGGGTAGTCGAGGTAGTCGGAGGTAGTTTTAGTTAATCGCCTTTGCTGACCGGTCATTTTCATTGGCTCATTGGGGTAAAAGAACGTAAGCACGAGTTTTCAGAACCAAGGATAACGGAACGGTAATGTTAGACATCTGCTAAACTTCACAGCTGTGTATCTCTGGATTATTAAAAGTTGTCTGGCTTCTTAAAAGTGTCTCCACTCCCCCCCCTCTTTTAAAGGACTTACCGTACACTGTGCCAGCCGTCTTAAGACTTCCTGTTCATCGCGGTGTGTGTCTGTATCACCTTGGCTTTGCATCGTGTGAATTTCAGACAGTGCTCCCCCACTTTCCCTGGCCCCCGCCCTTGGTGTGTGTGTGTCTGTGTGGGTGTGAGTGTGGGTGTGTGTGTGTGTGTGTCTGTGTGTCTCTGTGTGTGTGTCTGTGTGCGTGCGTGTGTGTTCCACTCTGACAGTTGCCGTTCCAGTCCCCGGTTTTTCAGGCAACTGCCGGTGAATTGACAGTCGCCTGCAGTCTGCTGAAAAATCGCCTAGGTGGGACAGTGGGACAGTGACGGATATGTCCTTAAGGATAGTGAAATCAGGACGTGCGTGCTAGAGGATAATTATTATACCTTTACCTCTAATATCTACATGTTCAGATGAAAAGTCATCAACCTGAAACAGTATCAATTCCTAAATTGACACTGCCTGACCTGTTGAGTATTTTGAAGAGAGTCACAAAATGCTGGAGTAACTCAGGGGGACAGGCAGCGTCTCTGGAGAGAAGGAATGGGTGACGTTTCGGGTCGAGACCTTTCTTCAGACTGACCTTCAGGTCTGAAGAAGTGTCTCGACCAAAAACGTCACCCATTCCTTCTATCCAGAGACGCTGCCTTTCCCGCTGAGTTACTCCAGCTTTTTGTGTCTATCTTCGATGTAAACCAGCATCTGCAGTTCCTTCCAACACATTTGGTCTGCTGAGAATTTGCATCATTTTCAGATCTGATTTGTACTTTTCCTGATATTACAAATCAGATGCGCAAGATTTCCCTGATATTTAACCAGCCATTAACTGCTATCATGTTTTCATTTTGATGTTGATGTCTATTTTCAGGAGCTCCAAGAGCCGTATGGATATAAAACTGTTGAAATATTGCTTTGGTTAACCGATCAAACATTAAAGGCAATTAGTCATTTGCTGGGAACCACCTAAGCACTTAATCTAATGTCAAAGTCAACAGTCTGGTGTCAATTTCCTAATGGACTCCGTTTTTTGTTGGGCTTGACTCCAATACTCAAATGCATGCATTTTTCTGGCTTAATTTCCAACTAGTAGAAGGAATGGCATTATACCTATTTGAAAATACACAATTATTGTTCAATAGAAGAGTATCCAAAAAATGGAAATTGGCATTAAGCCCAGTGAGTGATTGAACCAAGTCATTTTATAATAATGTACACGTCATCTGATACTATTTTTTTTAAAACATTCATCCTCAAGGCTGTAAGTTTGACATAATTGTTACTACGGAAGCATGCTTTTAGGATATGGACATGTTTATAGCGTAAGGGAAATGGAGGCACAAAGCTAATGGGTTAGAGTCACTGAGCTACAAAATGAGCAGCAGATTGGAGAACCTATTGAGGCAGGCATGTTGCAAACTCGTCAGCAACAATGCCAGAGTAACTCAGCGGGACAGGCAGCATCTCTTTGGGTCGAGACCCTTCTGCAGACTAGTCAGCAGTGGATTTAGATGAAGGATCGGGGATAGATTTGCTGCCACCATGAACCAAGCCATAATGGGAAAAGAAAATCTGGAGGGAAAAATAGATACTCAGCATGCAGTGCGCAGGTTTGAGCAGTCGAGGCGAAGATACTGTGACAATGCACAGAACGAAAGGCATAGATAGGGTGGATGTGGAGAGGATGTTTTCACTGGAGGGAAAGTCCAGGACCAGAGATCATAGCCTCTGAATTAAAAGGCGCTCTTTTAGAAAGGAGGAATTTCTTTAGTCAGAGGGTAGTTAATCTGTGGAACTCATTGCCACAGAGGGCTGTGGAGGCCAAGACAATGGATATTTTTAAGGCAGAGATAGACAAATTCTTGACTAGAACAGTGTCAAGGATTATGGGCAGAAGGCATGATAATGGGAATAGGAGGCAGAGATCAGCCATGATTGAATGGCAGACTAGATGGCCAAATTGCCTAATTCTATTCAAAGGGCCGAATGGTATGTGAATCATATTAATTAGTAATCATAACCTAATGGATGGAATGTAATGGTGGTATACTCATGGTAAGCACGTAGAATGTACGTAGCGGGTACGTCGGAGTTCGGGACGTCTCTTAACAGCTCATAACACTAACGGCAGGTACTCCAGAAACGCGGTAAGCTCGCGAAGACTTTTCAACATGTTGCAAAATGTCCACGAGAGCCTACAGTACCTACGAGCGGCTATTACCGTAATTCTCCGAGTTCGAATCAGGGCAAACTCAGGAGAATTAGCTCGTACAGTGGGACAGGCCATTTAGAAGGGTACCCAGATTACATCTCGGAAAGTGTCTCTTGCTGAATTAAGGGTCAGAAGAGGCAGATGGGTAAACAGCGGGGCCAGGAGGCTCCAGCAGATGGTGGGACAGGCTGTGCAGAAATAGCTGGCTGTGGCAATCATTACAATCTCTTCATCTCAAGAACCGCTGCAAAGTGCCGTAAGAGGTTTATCGACAGTTCAACTTGTCACTTGAAGGGCATGGCTATAAGTTCTCCACTGCTCCTTACACATCAGGCTTTATGCTCTCACACCTGCACCTCAAGGAAATTGAAAGCCCTGTCCCACGGTACGAGTTCATTCAAGAGTTCTCCCGAGTTTCCTCGGACTCGAACTCGGAGAATTACGGTAATGGCCGCTCGTAGGTACTCAGGGCTCTCGTGGACATTTTTCAACATGTTGAAAAATCTTCACGAGTCATCCCGAGCTTACCGCGTTTCCCGAGTACCTGCCGTTAGCGTTACGAGCTACTAAGAGACGTCCCCGAGCTCCAACGTACCTGCTACGTTCATTCTACGTGCTTTGATTTTTTTTTTAATCTCGGAATCTTGAATGAACCCGTACAGTGGGACAGGGCTTTAAGTTTGTCCAAACATCTTGCTCTTAAAATTCTCAAACAATTTCTGTACTGGTAACAGTCCCAGGCGGGGTGCCAATCTGAACAATCTAAAGGAATAAATATATTTTCACATCCTGTTCAAAGCACTCAAGTAGCCATTTAACGTGTCCTTAAAGCTGTCTCTTCTCGCTGATTGAAAACCTGCCTCGCAGCCAGTATCACAGAGTTCAACTATGGAGAAGCAACAATGGGAATTCTGCGGGCTTCTGGCAGCGGAGGACAGACTAATAGCCCTGTCCCACGGTACGAGTTCATTCCAAGAGCTCTCTCAAGTTTGAAAAAAATCAAACTCGTGGTAAGCACGGAGAATGAACGTATCGGGTATGTTGGAGCTCGGGGACGTCGCTTAGCGGCTCGTAACGCTAACGGCAGGTACTCGGGAAGACTCGCTAACGGCAGGTAGGCACGGGATGACTCGTGAAGATTTTTCAACACGTTGAAAAATGTCCACGAGAGCCCCGAGTACCGACGAGTGGCCATTACCGTAAATCTCCGAGTTCGAATCGGGGCAAACTCTGGAGAACTCTTGGAATGAACTCGTACCGTGGGACAAGGCTTTAATTTATGGAAACGACAAAGAGCAGAGTGTGTGGGTGGCCTGGTTGGCAGGTAACAGTTAGGAAATGGACAATACTATCTTATCAAGTTTTATCAAAAAAATATCAGCTTGATTAGAGAACATTGTAATAATTTAACGATACAATTCATTGTCAAATTATTACAATGTTCTCTAATCACGCTGATATTTTTTTCAAAATAATATAAGGGCATGTCACAACAGGCAGAGTCCATCAAGCCTTTCTATATTTAACAACAGACTGGAAGTCTAGCATGTTGCTGAACTTAAAATAAATACTGTAGTCTAGATAGCTGTGGGAGTCAGTAGATGTATGCGAATCAGAATCAGATCAGATCAGAATCACACCAAGTATGTTTAGTCCATCTCCTGTGATGGAGACGGCGAGATTAAGAAACGGCAGGGAGATGTCGGAGATGGTCCAAGTGAATTTAAGTGCAGGAGGGAAATCAGTGGTGAAGTTGATGAAGACAGTGAGTTCTGCATGGCTGCAGGTGGCAGCACCAATGCAGTCTCAATGTAGCGGAGGTAGAGCTCGGGGATAGGGCGGTGTACGCCTGGAACCGGGATTGTTCGACGTACCTTACAAAGAGGCCGGCATAGCTGGGGCCCATGCTAGTGGCCATGGCTATGGCTTAGTTAAAAAAAATGTAATCTCGATAGCTGTGGGAGTCAGTCGGTTTATAATATATATCAGTCGATGGTCTATCGCCTGTGATGGAGACGGTGAGATCAAGAAACAGTATGGAAATGGAACCTGAAGAAGGGTCTCGACCCGAAACCAGAAATGCTGCTTGTCCCGCTGAGTTACTCCAGCATTTTGTGTCCATCTTAAGTCTAGGATGATCAGACTGGCTAAAATGACACATTGGAGAATGTCCCAATTAAAGCTGTCACGCACATATGCCTGGTGCAAATAGCAAGGAGGGCTTCTTGGCAGGAATGGCTGAGTGAGAAGCATTTCCATCAGCCAAGAGCACAGGAAGAAGGAAGTGAAAGGATAATACAAGTAGTAAATGGTACTTGGCCTAGAACACAAGGGGCCAATTACTGGAGGTCAAAACTTAAAGTTTTACAACTGAGGAGCTTTAATTTCTTAGAAAATGGACCCATCACATTGCTGGTAGACAATTGAGATGTTAGACCGTTGAGGGGGATCCTTTGCAGTGCAGAATGCCGCCCATTTATACACTACATCAAAGAGAAAACAACAACATGCTGGAGTTATTCAGCTGGCCAGGCAGCATCTCTGGAGAAGCTACGTTTCGGATCGGGACCCTTCTTATAACTCGGAGGAGAAGGTCGGAAAAGAGGTGGGGATGGGGCAAAGCCTGGCAAGTGATAGGTGGATACGGATGAGGGATGGTTGGACAACGGACAAAGTGTGAGATGAAGATACAAGGATCGAAGATGGCAGCCTGATCATCAGAGGAAGGAACATAGGTGTGGGCGGGGGGGGGAGGGGGAGGCGGAGGGAGGGGTGTGCATCCAGACGGAGCATAGGGAAGAGTAGGAGGAAAAACCCCTTTACTTCGGCTGGATTGAGCGTAGACCGGGCGACTATTCCATCAAACACTTGCACTCGATCCACCAAGGCCTCCCGGTTATTAACCCTTATTAATTCATGCCATTTATAACCTTCACTACACAACTATGCATGCCACTCTTTACAGAGTATTATGGTAATACACAAAGACTCTCTCTCTCTCTCTCTCTCGCTCGGGGGAAGTTGGTGAGCAAGACGCAAGCAGCAACTGACAGTTGAAATGCTCTAGTGTACTCGATGACATAGAGTTGGACTTTATCATGAATGTCTTTTTATCCATTGAGCCAACTATAAACATTGCCTCCACTAAAGTTTTGAGTTATTCGATTGATGTCAACGTTGAGATTGTGTCAAGTTGAGAAGATTTGCGGACATTTTCAACATTTCTCTACCGAGGTCTGAGGTTCCCACCCGCTTTAAGAGGGCACCAACAATACCGGTGCCCAAGAAGAGCAAGGTGACGTGCCTCAATGACCATCAACCAGTGGCACTAACGCCTGTGGTGATGAAGTGCTTTGAGAGGTTGGTTATGGTGCCTATCAACTCCTACCTCAACAAGAACCTGGACCCGCTGCAGTTTGCCTACCTACAGATCGACGGAGGATGCGATCTCACTGACTCTCCACTCCGCACTGGACCACTTGGACAATAAAAACACATACATCAGGCTGTTGTTTGCACGCTACAGCTCGGCGTTCAATACTATCATCCCCTCCAAGCTGCTAATCAAGCTCATGGAACTGGGTCTCTGCGCATCCCTCTGCAATTGGATCCTTGACTTCCTCATCCACAGACCACAATCTGTTCGAATTGGCAGAAACGCTTCATCCTCATTAACAATCAGTACGGGAGCACCTCAAGGCTGCGTGCTCAGCCCCTTGCTGTACTCACTCTATACTCATGACTGTGTAGCTGGACATAGTGCGAACTGCATCATCAAGTTCGCCAACGACACCACTTTTGTTGGACGAATTACAGATGGTGATGAGTCAGAGTATAGAAGTGAGATCGACTGCTTGATGCCAGCACAATAACCTGGCTCCCAACATCAGTCAGACCAAGGAACTGATTGTGGACTTTGGAAGAGGAAGGATGAAGACCCATAACCATGTCTATATCGCCAGATCGATGGTGAAGAGAGTTAAAAGCTTCAAATTCCTGGGCGTGCATATTTCTGAAGATCTTTCCTAGACCCAGCACACTGATGCAATCATAAGGAAAGCACATCAACATCTTTACATCCTGAGAGGATTGCGGAGATTCAGTGTGTCAGAGTGGACTCTCTTGAATATCTACAGGTGTACAGTAGAGAGCATATTAACTGGTTGTATTGTGGGCTGGTTCAGCAACTTGAACGCCCAAGGAGTGAAGAAAACTGCAAAAAGTTGTGAACACTGCCCAGTCCATCACCCGTTCTGACCTCCCCACCATCAAAGGGATTTACCGGAGTCGCTGCTTCAAAAAGGCAGGCAGCATCATCAGAGACCCACACCATCCTGGCCATCATGTTCCAAAAGAGATGAGAATCAAGGAAAATGTAGAATAGATCATTGTTAGCTCGGAGAAGGTGACAACAAAGCACACAGAGATTCTCCGAACTAACATGACTTTTTCCTTGATTCACATCTCTTTTAATATCTTGTTTTCACACCTTATCCTTCCTTATCTCTGTGTCTCCCTCTCTCCTGACTCTCAGTCTGAAGAAGGTTCTCGACCCGAAAAGTCACCCATTCCTTCTCTTCTGAGATGCTGCCTGTCCCGCTGAGTTACCCCAGCTTTTTGCGTCTATCTTTGGTGTAAACCAGCATCTGCAGATCTTTCCTACACATCGTTCTTGGCACCCATGAATCAATTTCATTTCACTGAGGTAGCCTTTTAATGAACAGAATAGTAGAGAGCAGAAATGAATTTAAAAAAAAACAGAAGGTCAGTTAGTCAGAGAGCATTAATGGAAAGAGAAAAAGTTCTTCTTCTCATCGAGTCCACACACAAGATTAGAAGTTGTTCAGCCAGAGCTGAACACGCTTCTTGGCATCTGCATACGATCGTGTCTGTCTTGTCGCTTCTTGTGTGTGGTGGTGGAACGATTGGTGGAAACAGGGCCGCGACGTGAACGCTCTTTCCTTGACCCCGGCAGCCAATGTTTCCGAATGAAATCCCTTCAACTGAATTAAGGCAGATAAAAAAGCTTATCTAGATACATAGATACATAGAAACATAGAAAATAGATGCAGGAGGAGGCCATTCGGCCCTTCGAGCCAGCACCGCCATTCATTGTGATCATAGCTGATTGCCCCCAATCAATAACCCGTGCCTGCCTTTTCCCCATATCCCCTGATTCCACCAGCCCCTAGAGCTCTATCTATCTCTTAAATCCAAACAGTGATTTGGCCTCCGCTGCTCTCTGTGGCAGGGAATTCCACAAATTCACAACTCTCTGGGTGAAAAAGTTTTTCCTCACCTCAGTCTTAAATGGCCTCCCCTTTATTCTAAGACTGTGGCCCCTGGTTCTGGACTGCCCAACATTGGGAACATTTTTCCTGCATCTAGCTTGTCCAGTCCTTTTATAATTTTATATGTTTCTGTAAGATCCCCCCTCATCCTTCTAAACTCCAGTGAATACAAGCCATGTCTTTTCAATCTTTCCTCATATCACAGTTCCGCCATCCCAGGGAACAATCTCATGAACCTACGCTGCACTGCCTCAATCACAAGGATGTCCTTCCTCAAATTAGGAGACCAAAACTGTACACAATCCTCCAGATGTGGTCTCACCAGAGCCCTATACAACTGTGTCGGAAGGAACTGCAGAAGGAACAGGCATCATTTCTGGAGAGACGGGATGGGTGACGTTTCGGGTTGGGTTACTGAAATATACTTTTGCGGAAATCACAAATCGCAACCCAAAAAATTGATGTAAAATGACAATAAATAGATTTTTCAAGTTGCATTATTTGACGCATGCTTGAATGAAACAGTTCCTCGTTTAAAAAAAAATCAGTATACCGACCATTTTCTGGGAATACAATGCCACCTCCTCCCACAACCATGGAAGTCAACTGTGTCCAAAACTAGTGGGAAAGTGGAATTTTTGGAATTGATAACACTTTAGAATTGACAGCACGCTATTGGAATTTTTAGCACTTCATCAGAAAATGAGCCTCTGTCCTTTAAATAAAATGATCCTTCCACAATGTAGATGGTCAGTGTTGTAGGAATTTATCAGGAAGACAATGAGATGAAAGTCTGATATTGCGGATGGGTCCAAAAAAAAAAAAAAGAGCATATCTGGACTCATTGGCCCACTCCCTCCAAAATGTAGACCACTGATGGGTCTGTCCGGCCAGCTGGACAGCATGCACACAGGGATTGTGATGGAATTGTATTATCTACGCACAATATTTCTGTGAATTGCTCCATGCCAAGCTGTTGCTTTTGCCATCCAGGGCCAACTTTCTCAAATTGATTTGGCAGGGAGTGACTTTGGCATGTTCTAATTTAATACCCAGCTGATGCTGGACGCTTCCACATTCAGCCTTCTCCTGTGTTTGCTTGATGCCATTTAGGCACTTGCTAGCCCATTCATAAGGTCATAAGGAACAGGAGGAAAATTAGTCCGTTTGGCCCATCAAGTCTACTCCACCATTCAATCATGGCTGATCTATCTCTCCCTCCAAAAACCTTTCTCCTGCCTTCTCCCCATAACCTCTGACACCAGTACTAATCAAGAATCTATCTATCTCTGCCTTAAAAATATCCACAGACTTGGCCTCCGCAGCCTTCTGTGGCAAAGAATTCTGCAGATTCACCACTCTCTGACTAAAGAAATTTATCATCTTCCTAAAAGAACGTCTGAGGCTAATACCTCTAGTCTTAGACTCTCCCACTAGTGAAAACATCCTCTCCACATTCATTCTATCCAAGCCTGAGGGCAGATAAGAGTCAACCAGCTCGAGATCTCTGGACTCATCTATGACCCAGACAAGGTAAGGACAGATTTGTAAGGACAAGGCAAGGACAGGTTTATCCAGCTCAGCAAGTAGGCAAAATAATGACATAATTATCTAATCTAATTTCTCCCAAATGTTAAAAACTCATTTATCTCATCATTCTGAGGCATTTAACCAAATGCCTTTGTCAGCAGATCCTTCTTAACGGAACTTTTATTTAAGCAAAACCTTCCGTTTCATATCCTTGAGACACAACTGTGTTAACATTTGACGATCAAACCACTTAAACAAGTTGCAGTTGTATAAGGCGTTGGTGAAGCCGCATTTAGTGTATTGTGTTCAGTTCTGGGCACCATGTTATAGGAAAGATGTTGTCAAGCTGGAAAGGGTACAGAGAAGATTTACGAGGATGTTGCCAGGACTAGAGGGTCTGAGCTGTAGAGAGTGGTTGAGTTGGCCGGGACTATTCCTTGGAGCGTAGGAGGATGAGAGATGATCTTATAGAGGTGTATAAAATCATGAGATGAATGGATCGGGTAGATGCACAGAGGATCTCCTCTTGCCTAGAGGAGCTGAATCGAGGACCAGAGGACATCCGTTTAAGTTGAAGGGGAAAAGATTTAATGACTATGACTTTAATTTTGGATGATCAGCCATGATCACATTGAATGGTGGCGCTGGCTCAAAGGGCCAAATGGCCTCATCCTGCACCTATTGTCTATAAATGTTATTGTACCTATGACAGCTACCTTCTGTGGAAGTTTGTTTCATGCATCCAACACTCTGCATGAAAAGTTGGCCGTCAGGAATTAAATCCCTATTAAAACCTATTAAAGTCCCTCTCGCCTTAAATGCCATCTAGTTCTTGATCCCCAAACCTGGGGAAAAGGCTGAGCCATTCACCCTACCTATTCTCCTCATGATTTTATACACTTCGAGAAGATCACCCTCTCAGTCTCCTGCATTCCAAGGAGTAAAGTCCTAGCCTGCTCAACCCTTCCGTACCCTGGCTCTCAAGTCCTGGAAACATCCTCATAAAGGGCCTGTCCCACTTTCACGACTTAATTCTAAACCTCTGCCGAGTTTAAAGGACCTAAATTTTTTTTAAAATCAAGATCGTTGTAATCTATGACCTCCTAGACCTTCCACGCCTATGTTCACGAACTCCTACGAGTATGTCTACGAATTCCCATGACTATTTCGATGCCCTCCTTACGAGTAAAAAGTTGCAATTTCTTTCATCCCGACTATTTGTTTACTCGTGGACATTTTTTATTGGGCTGGAAAAAATTTCCCGACTTACCTGATGCCCCGAGTACCCACGGCTGGCATAACGAGCCGCTACGATATATCCACGGACTCCTACGGCCTCCTACGGACTTGTTACGAACATTCTGCGAATGTTTGAATCAAGGGTAAAACGCGGGAGAATTCGTGAATTACCTCGTGAAAGTGGGACAGGCCCTTAAATCTCTGAAATCGATTCTTACAATAATGTAACGTTCAACAATGGAGAAAAGGTGATCAGAGTGTGTGCACAACTTCCATGCATTTTTGAACCTGAAATCTGGTTGCATTCATGTGGAAAATGAATGGATGCCACGCACATACAGACATAGGCACTAATATGAATTAGCATGAATATTGCCATTTTTGAGCCAATTACTCTATCTTGATCCTCTTGTAAACTTGCAAAGATGAACGACTTCAGCAGCCAGTGGAACCTCAATACCTTTTAATCATATCAGCAACCACTCACAGGTTAGTTGCTGGCCAAGCTACTTTGGCTATTAAAACTATTTTACTGGGGTACTGATTGGGGATGATCAGCCATGATCACATTGAATGGCGGTGCTGGCTCGAAGGGCCGAATGGCCTGCTCCTGCACCTATTGTCTATTGTCGATTTGACAACTGCTTGAAGAATTTTATAACTATTTAAAGTTGCAAAAGTTGACACCAAATTGTGTGGCAGATGACGTTTTTGTATCCCCTACGTCAAAGGTTTTATAGGAACATTGTAAACAGAAGCAGGGGAGGCTATTTAACTCTTCAAACCAACTCTGCCTTTCAATAAGACAGTGGCTGATCTGACCTTGGCCTCATGTCCACTTTGCTTCCCGTTCCCACATTGTCCTTGACTCCCTGGTGGGTTTAGAATCTGTTTATGTCTTCCTTGAATATCATCGACTCTGCTTCAGAGTGCTCTGGGGTTGAAACTACAAAGATTCATGCCGCTTGAGAAGAAATGCCTCATCTCTGCTTTAACTTCCGAAACTATGCCCCCTGACTCAAGCTTCCTGCAACAAAGGCATAATATCCTGCCAAGCCCTTCCTAGAATCTAGAATCTTTTTTGTTGTGCGTTCATTCTTCCAGAATGCAAAGAGTGAAAACCCACCCGACTCAACTGAGCTGCTGTGTCAGACACCTGGATTCGATCCTGACCTCGGGTGCTGTCGGTGTGGAGTTTGCATGTTCTCCCTGGGACTGCGTGGGATTTCACCAGCTGCACCGCTTTCCTCCCACACCCCAAAGAGATGCGGGTTTGCAGGTTCATTGCCGCTGTAAATTGCCCCTGGTGCAGAGGGAGTGCACGGGAAAGTGGGATAGCAAACAAAAGGAACTAGTGTGGACGTGGTGGGTCGAAGGATCAGTTTCCACGCATCATCTCTAAACAGCTGCTTATGGAGAAACAAGCACTCATCTTCAGAATCAACCTAATGAACATTCACTGAGGCACCATGAATGCAAATCTAGTTTTCTACAAGTTGTTAGGTCAAAATGCTAAATCGTTTTACAGTCTCACTAAAACCACAACAAGGTTTTCTACCTTTCAATTCCATGCATCTTGCAATTAAGGCCAATCATTCTGCACAAGCCAGTTGCTTTGTTACCTGGATGGAGTGGATGTGGAGAGGATGTTTCCACCAGTGGGAGAGTCTTGTACCAGAGGGCACAGCCGCAGAATTGAAGGATATCCCTTTAGGAGAGGAGGAATTTCTTCAGTCAGAGGCTGGTGAATCTGTGGAATTAGTGGCTGTGGAGGCCAAGTCAATAGATATTTTTTAGGGCAGAGATAGATAGATTCTTGATTAGTACAGGTGTCATGGGTTATGGGGAGAATGGGGTTAGGAGGGAGAGATAGATCAGATACGATTGAATGGCAGAGCAGATTTGATGAGCCGAATGGCCTAATTCTGCTCCTATCACTTATGAACATGCTTGCACTGACAGGAGATACCCACTCAGAGCAAATGGCTAAGAAAAATAGCCAGCTAGTGCAACCGCACACTGCTGTCTACAAAACGATAGCACCCCAACACACAAGAACATGGACACTGTTGGGTGACTGCTGTTTGCATCTAATGGAAGCTACAATGTCAGCCATACAAAATGCTTCATAGTTGAGTGCGCAACTGACCATCCTATTCATACCAAAGAGGACTGGCACCAACCCCACGCAAAACCTTGTGTCAAGCTCACAGACTCCTTTACACTCCCTGGCACTGAGCATGTTCCAAATGCACCAAGTATCACAACCCAATGACTCAAAACACGCTGATCCCACTGGCAAATTATATGCAGCGGTCACTATCTGAGCTGACGGGTGTTCATCATCACCATCTTCCTGCAGTTCCTGCATTGCCTGGTAAATTTGCCGCCCTGGGTCATCCAACATGGGCAAGGCTTATGGCCCTGTCTCACTGTGCGACTTGACCCACGAGGTACCCCGAGTGAGAGACTCGTGGTTGTGCACGATATCCCAAGTTGATGTTCAAGTGTTTGAACCGAGTTCCCACGGGTATGGTATACTGCGATGTTCCAAGTCGTCTCCCGTTTACTCTTGAGCTGACAAAGTTCGTCTCCCGTTAACTCTTGAGCTGACAACATCTCCTGAAATGTGACACAGTGTTTCTAACAGGAGTGACTTGTATATACACACAAATAGACTGGATGGGCTCAACAGGTCCAGTGTCATAATGAAATATGAGGCATTCTGCGGTTCGTCCGTGCGCTTGTTCACGCTGGATATCGGGGCCAGATCTCGCTTTCAAAGTTCATGGTAGAAAACGAGAGGGGATATGAGATGAAGCTTTTGTAGTGAAGAAATGGGTATTTGTGATTGGCTGCATATTTGGCCCATGTGCATTTCTTTACCAAATTCCTAGCATAAGCAGCCCTGCCCGGATCTGTCAGTACCAGT
Organism: Okamejei kenojei; assembly: GCA_035221665.1. Taxonomy (NCBI): domain Eukaryota; kingdom Metazoa; phylum Chordata; class Chondrichthyes; order Rajiformes; family Rajidae; genus Okamejei; species Okamejei kenojei. The sequence continues at coordinate 100,577,837 of CM069137.1, read as the reverse complement.
AGTATGAGAACAGGTGGGGACGGGCGGGCAGGCAGCAAGTGGCGGGGACGTTGGCCAGGAGTGGGGGCATCATGTACACATTAGCCAGCTCACCTCATACATGTTGGACACATACATGTGGTGTCCACAAATACACAGACTGTACGTTTACTTGTGTGTGTCTGTCAATGTCTGCGAGTTAAAATACCACTACAGAACTAACAACATATTTAATCTGTTGCCGTTTGACTTGTTTTAAATGAGAAACATTATGATCAAAATGCGACCTGGTTTAGGAGATACTGGTCGGTACATTTACAGCATTGTGTCATGTTATGTGTATCCTCAAAGAGTGATCCAAGTGTTCCTCAGTGTGCATGACATTTTGCAGTGTTACATTTAAAAACTAATCCAGAAATCGCAATTTGAGATTCAGTGGAGATATGGCCCGTTCTGGCAACATGACGTGTTGAAAAATCGTCATGATCTTTTATTCACACACTATAAAAATCGTCCCTTGGTTAAATTGGCTCATTTGGTAACATGTCTGCAACAAGGCAATTTGAGTGCAGGATGTTGCTGTTTTTTGTTCAAGCGCTGTATGCAGCAGCCCAAAATGTGATGCAACTACGCTTGTTAAATGAAAGCAGAAGGGAGAGAGTAAGAGGAAAATTAAGAATAGGTCTCAGTGGGTGAAGCCCCTCTTTGAAAGGAGATCTCGCTTTGGACAATATGAAAAGCTGCTTAAAGTGCTGTGCCAAGAGGACAAATCAGCATTTAAAAGAGTGCCCACGGGTTAACAAGTTAGACTCACGAGTTAATAAGGTCAACGCACGGGCCCTACGAGAGTTAAAATGTTTCCATTTTACACTTGAACAGTGAATTTGACTCGTGGAAAAAATCAAACATGTTTGATTTTTTTCACGAGTTTTCAAGTTTCGCGGGTACCTGCCGTTAGCGCAACGAGTGGACAAGTTGATCGCGCGAGGTCCGACGTTGCAGAAACGTTCATCGTACGTGATCACCACGAGTGAAAACTCGGGGTCACTCCTGGGCAGACTCGCACCGTGAGACAGGGGTTTAAGATTGCAGACAGAAGAAACTGCAAGTACTGAAATCACGAACATAACTAAACTGCTAGGAGAGCTCAGCGTGCCCGCATCTGCGGAGGGAAGGGGATGGTCAATCTTTGGGTCAAGATCCTGCATTAGGACTGAGGTTGAGATTATGTTCTTGGGAAGTGAGAAAGCAAGATGCCTGCTTCCAACATTTGACGCTAATTTAAGAGAAGCATGCGTAGATGGAAAGTGGGAGGTTCGATCACACACGAGGACATCACCACCTTTTATGATTTCAGCACGGGCAGTTGCCATGACCTCAGCAAAGGCTGTCCCATGAAGGGGCAGCATCATCCCCTCATGCAGGTATACCCGACATCTCCAATTAGCTCCTGCAACCGCTGGCTGTGCTCCACCTTGTCCTGCATAGCAACAGCCGGCATTGTTTGCAACGTGTGAGCTGTTGGTTTGTGGTTTGCAGTATTACTCGGTGTCTGGGTGTGTTCCTGTACATGAATGTTAGATGTGTTCCCTTATGCTCCTGTCCCACTTATGCGAGTTTTTTGGCGACTGCCAGCACCTGTCAAAGGTCATTGCAGGTCGCCGGAAATTCAGCGGCGACCAGAAAGACGCTACGACACTTTGGGCGACTACAGGCGACATGTCGCGGGGTGAAGCCTCTATGGTCGTGAGTAGCCGCCCAAAGAGTCGTACCTTGTTCTGGTCACCGCTGGATTTTCAACATGTTAGATAGAGCTCTAGGGGCTGGTGGAATCAAGGGATATGGGGAGAAGGCAGGCACGGGTTATTGATAGGGGACGATCAGCCATGATCACAATGAGTGGCAGTGCAGGCTCGAAGGGCCTCCTCCTGCACCTATTTTCTATGTTTCTATGTTGAACATTTAGGGGATTAGCACTCCCCAACTTTATGTATTACTACTGGTCTGTAAATATCAGAAACATGATCCAATTGCTGGATAACTCTCCCCAGCAACCGGATTGGACGATTATGGAGAGAGAGGATTGCTCTCCTTATAATATTGGAGCAATCCTTCTCTCCCCAATATCGATGAACAATATAAATTACAACAATAATCCAATTATATACAGTACAATTAGTATTTGGAAACAAATGAAACACAATTTAAAATTAAGAAATTTATCTCTCTTATCTCCTATCGGTAAAAACCCCTCATTTAAACCTTCAACTATAGATAAAGCATTTATACAATGGGAAAGAGCTGGAATTAAAATCTTCGGAGATGTGTATGAATCGGGAAAACTATTATCATTTAAACAAATACAACTAAAATACAATTTGGGAAACAATCAGTATTTTAACTATTTCCGAATCTGTGACTATCTGAAAAAATACGCACAAGATTATCACAATATGTCTCCAGACTTACTGGAAGAAGTAATGAATACAAAGGCAGAATCAGCAAACCTAATATCATATATATATATATATATATATAATATTATTCTAAATGCAGAAATACCAACAACAGATGGTATCAGGAGAGACTGGGAAAAATAATTAAGTATAAAAATTCCCAAAGAAAGGTGGGAAGAATATTTATTAAACGTGCATAAATGTTCAATTAATGTAAGACACACCTTAATACAATTTAAAATCTTACACAGATTATACTATTCAAAAACTAAAATAAGTAAACTTTTTCCCAACATCTCACCTATATGTGATAAATGTCAGTGTCAAGAAGCTAATATAGCGCACTCATTTGTCTTTTGTACAAAAATTCAAACATTTTGGACTGAAATTTTCGAAATTTTCACAAAAATATTTAAAATAAAACTGGATAATCTTCGGGATATCGGAAAATTGTCCTGAATTAAATGTGTTTCAAAAGACTCTATTTGAATATGGCTTAATAACTGGAAAAAAGCTAATCTTAAAATTCTGGAAAAATTCTCCGGTACCCAGTCAATATGTGGATCTCAACTATGTTCGAAACACTACACTTGGAAGATATGAGGCTCTGACTAGCAGGAAAATCAGACTGTTTCTATAAGACGTGGTCTGCATTTATAAATCTATTACAAAGATAAGGTGCAAGAATACCTCAAAAAAGGACCGGTGTCGGGTCTTGGTAAAGGGGGACGAAAAACTGTCGAGTTGGTCGATTCCTTTTGCGAGATGTTTATAATAAAGTAACTGGCTTTTCTTCTTTCTTTCTCTATCTTTCCCTTTTTTTTCTCTTCTTTCTTTCTCCAAGGTTTATCTCTTAATTCCCATTTCTAACTCTTCAAGGGTTTCCTTTCCCTCTGTCACGCGTTTGCACTCTCACATCTCAGTTTCACTTTTCTACTTTCTATGCTGCTATTTTTCTCTCTATTCTCTCTTTTCTAAATCCTTAAAAAAAATTAAGGGGTACAATGACTGTAATACAATACAAGGGATGTACACTGATGTAACGGACAGTACCGCTAATAAATAAAGATATAAAAAAATAAAACAAATAAATAAATAAAGATCCTGCATTAGGACTGAGGTTGAGATTTATGTTCTTTGGAAGTGAAAAGCAAGATGCCTGCTTCCAACATTTGACGCTAATTTAAGAGAAGCATGCGTAGATGGAAAGTGGGAGGTTCGATCACACACGAGGACATCACCACCTTTTATGATTTCAGCACGGGCAGTTGCCATGACCTCAGCAAAGGCTGTCCCATGAAGGGGCAGCATCATCCCCTCATGCAGGTATACCCAACATCTCCAATTAGCTCCTGCAACCGCTGGCTGTGCTCCACCTTGTCCTGCATAGCAACAGCCGGCATTGTTTGCAATGTGTCAGCTGTTGGTTTGTGGTTTGCAGTATTACTCGGTGTCTGGGTGTGTTCCTGTACATGAATGTTAGATGTGTTCCCTTATGCTCCTGTCCCACTTATGCGAGTTTTTTGGCGACTGCCAGCACCTGTCAAAGGTCATTGCAGGTCGCCGAAAATTCAGCGGCGACCAGAAAGACGCTACGACACTTTGGGCGACTGAGGAGACTACTCACGACAATACAGGCGACATGTCGCGGGGTGAAGCCTGTATGGTCGTGAGTAGTCGCCCAAAGAGTCGTACCTTGTTCTGGTCACCGCTAGATTTTCAACATGTTAGATAGAGCTCTAGGGGCTGGTGGAATCAAGGGATATGGGGAGAAGGCAGGCACGGGTTATTGATAGGGGATGATCAGCCATGATCACAATGAATGGCAGTGCAGGCTCGAAGGGCCTCCTCCTGCACCTATTTTCTATGTTTCTATGTTGAACATTTAGGGGATTAGCAATCCCCAACTTTATGTATTACTATTGGTCTGTAAATATCAGAAACATGATCCAATTGCTGGATAACTCTCCCCAGCAACCGGATTGGACGATTATGGAGAGAGAGGATTGCTCTCCTTATAATATTGGAGCAATCCTTCTCTCCCCAATATCGATGAATAATATAAATTACAACAATAATCCAATTATTTACAGTACAATTAGTATTTGGAAACAAATAAAACACAATTTAAAATTAAGAAATTTATCTCTCTTATCTCCTATCGGTAATAACCCCTCATTTAAACCTTCAACTATAGATAAAGCATTTATACAATGGGAAAGAGCTGGAATTAAAATCTTCGGAGATGTGTATGAATCGGGAAAACTATTATAATTTAAACAAATACAACTAAAATACAATTTGGGAAACAATCAGTATTTTAACTATTTCCGAATCTGTGACTATCTGAAAAAATATGCACAAGATTATCACAATATGCCTCCAGATTTACTGGAAGAAGTAATGAATACAAAGGCAGAATCAGCAAACCTAATATCATATATATATATATATATAATATTATTCTAAATGCAGAAATACCAACAACAGATGGTATCAGGAGAGACTCGGAAAAATAATTAAGTTTAAAAATTCCCAAAGAAAGGTGGGAAGAATATTTATTAAACGTGCATAAATGTTCAATTAATGTAAGACACACCTTAATACAATTTAAAATCTTACACAGATTATACTATTCAAAAACTAAAATAAGTAAACTTTTTCCCAACATCTCACCTATATGTGATAAATGTCAGTGTCAAGAAGCTAATATAGCGCACTCATTTGTCTTTTGTACAAAAATTCAAACATTTGACTGAAATTTTCGAAATTTTCACAAAAATATTTAAAATAAAACTGGATAATCTTCGGGATATGAGAAGATTGCCCTGAATTAAATGTGTTTCAAAAGACTCTATTTGAATATGGATCAATAACTGGAAAAAAGCTAATCTTAAAATTCTGGAAAAATTCTCCGGTACCCACAGTCAATATGTGTTTCAACTATGTTCGAAACACTACACTTGGAAGATATGAGACTCCGACTGGCAGGAAAATCAGACTGTTTCTATAAGACGTGGTCTGCATTTATAAATCTATTACAAGGATAAGATGCAAGAATACCTCAAAAAAGTACCGGTGTCGGGTCTTGGTAAAGGGGGACGAAAAACTGTCGAGTTGGTAGATTCCTTTTACGAGATGTTTATAATAAAGTAACTGGCTTTTCTTCTTTCTTTCTCTATCTTTCCCTTTTTTTCTCTTCTTTCTTTCTCCAGGGTCTATCTCTTAATTCCCGTCTCTAACTCTTCAAGGGTTTCCTTTCCCTCTGTCACACTTTTGCACTTTCGCATCGGTTTCACTTTTCTACTTTCTATGCTGCTATTTTTCTCTCTATTCTCTCTTTTCTAAATCCTTTAAAAAAAATTAAGGGGTACAATGACTGTAATACAATACACGGGATGTACACTGATGTAACGGACAGTACCGCTAATAAATAAAGATATAAAAAAATAAAACAAATAAATAAATAAAGATCCTGCATTAGGACTGAGGTTGAGATTATGTTCTTGGGAAGTGAGAAAGCAAGATGCCTGCTTCCAACATTTGACGCTAATTTAAGAGAAGCATGCGTAGATGGAAAGTGGGAGGTTCGATCACACACGAGGACATCACCACCTTTTATGATTTCAGCACGGGCAGTTGCCATGACCTCAGCAAAGGCTGTCCCATGAAGGGGCAGCATCATCCCCTCATGCAGGTATACCCGACATCTCCAATTAGCTCCTGCAACCGCTGGCTGTGCTCCACCTTGTCCTGCATAGCAACAGCCGGCATTGTTTGCAATGTGTCAGCTGTTGGTTTGTGGTTTGCAGTATTACTCGGTGTCTGGGTGTGTTCCTGTACATGAATGTTAGATGTGTTCCCTTATGCTCCTGTCCCACTTATGCGAGTTTTTTGGCGACTGCCAGCACCTGTCAAAGGTCATTGCAGGTCGCCGGAAATTCAGCGGCGACCAGAAAGACGCTACGACACTTTGGGCGACTGAGGAGACTACTCACGACAATACAGGCGACATGTCGCGGGGTGAAGCCTCTATGGTCGTGAGTAGTCGCCCAAATGGTCGCACCTTGTTCTGGTCACCGCTGGATTTTCAACATGTTAGATAGAGCTCTAGGGGCTGGTGGAATCAAGGGATATGGGGAGAAGGCAGGGACAGGTTATTGATAGGGGATGATCAGCCATGATCACAATGAGTGGCAGTGCAGGCTCGAAGGGCCTCCTCCTGCACCTATTTTCTATGTTTCTATGTTGAACATTTTTGGCGACCTGTAACGACTTATGACAGGTGCCGGCCAATAAAATCGCATAAGTGGGACAGGCCCTTTATTGTCAAAGATCATTGGTAACTGGGTAATGGTGGTATGAGGCTTGGTGAGGGGTTGGAGGAATCTGATTCAGCAGGGTTTCAATGTCTTGGTGTGTTTATATTTACATCATAGAGTCATTGCCCCGCAGATGCTGGGTTCAATACCAACCTCCAGTGCTGTCCATGTGCACTCTGAACATTCATCCAACCCATGCTCCCCAGTTTCCTCACCCAAGGTGTACCAGTTGATAAATTAATTGTCCACCGTGAATTACCCATGGGCGCGTGTGTAGTAGAATCGGGGGGGGGGGGGCGGGAGGTTGGTGGGCAATGGGAATAATCAAAGACCTGATGGGCTCTACTTTAGCTCTCTACTTTAGATCAGTTTAGTTTGTTGTCATGTGCATCGAGTTACAGTGAATAGCTTTTATTGCGCGCTAACCAGTCAGCAGAAAGACAATACAATTATAATCGAGCCATTCACAGTGTACCGATATATGATAAAGGGATTAACATGAATAACATTTATTCCAAGATAAAGTCAGTAAAGTTATCAAAGATAGTCCAAGGGTCACCTATGAGGCAGATAGTAGTTCAGGACTGCTCTCTAGTTGTGGTAGAGAGTTGCCAATGGGAAGAAACGGAATCTGGAGGTGTGCGTTTTCACACTTCTATGCCTTTTTGCCTGATGGGAGAGGGGAGAAGAGGGCATGGCCAGGGTGTGACTCATCCTTGATGATGCTGCTGGACTTGCATGTGGTGTAAATGGAGCCAATGGAAGGGAGGTTAATTTGTGCGATGGTCTGGGCTGCGTCCACAATTCTCTGCAATTTCTTGCGGTCTTGGATGGAGCTGTTCCCAAACCAAGCTGTGATGAATCCCGATAAAATGCTTTCTGCATCATAAGGAGATATGGAACGATGAAGCATTGGTATCTCTAAGTAGCACTGGTTCTCTAAATAAAACACAGTTTCATTGGATATTTGAAATAAACAAATGACCTGACAACAGCCCTTTATAGAAAATAAAGTTCTTAACTTCAGCCACATGATAGTGGTCTAGATCTTTACTCTCAAGACAATATGGATCCAAGGTCAACATCAGGTCCTAATGTTTGTGTACCTGCCCTTTGTAACGCAAGGGCAACTGACATTTCTGCTGTATAAACCGATTCCTTGCACTACACCGAGTGTTGAAAATACAAATTGGACGAGGGGAATCAAGGCTTTGTGGCTAAGTTTGCGGAAGATACGAAAACAGGTGGAAGAGCAGGTAGTGTGGAGAAAGCAGGGGCTCTGCAGAAGGACTTGGGCAGGTTGGGAGAGTGACAATAGACAATAGGTGCTGGAGTAGGCCATTCGGTCCTTCGAGCCAGTACAGCCATTCAATGTGATCATGGCTGATCATCCCCAATCAGTAACCCATTACTGCAGAGAAGGCCCTGAGTGGGCAGAGAAGTGGCAGATGGAATATAGTGCAGCAAAGTGCGGCGTTTTGTGGAGTGAAAGGCTTGGATAGAGTGTGTGTGGAGAGGATGTTTCCACTAGTGGGAGAGTCTAGGACGAGAGGGCATATCCTCAGAATTAAAACACGTTCATTTAGGAAGGAGATGAGGAGGAATTTCTTTAGTCAGAGGGTGGTGAATCTGTGGAATTCCTGGCCACAGAAGGCTGTGGAGGCCAAGTCAGTGGATATTTTTAAGGCAAAGATAGATACTGTTGATTAGTACAGGTGTCAGGGGTTATAGGGAGAAGGCAGGTGAATGGGGTTAGGAGGGAGAGATAGATCAGCCATGATTGAATGGCGGAGTAGACTTGATGGGCCGGCTGGCCAATTCTGATCCTATCACATATGATGATGAAAGAATTATAAAGATTCAGTCCAATCTTTATTACAATTATTTGCAAACTAAACAAAACATACTTTGAGCATTATAACTAAAGACCCAAAGAAGTAATTTCACATCCACGAGCAAATTACAATATTCAATAGTGCTTGAAAATGCCTGCCCTCCTCAGGCACTTAATTTGAGACAACCACTCCACTCTTCCCCTTCCCGCAGCCCCGAGCCATCCAAATGTAAGCTCACAAGGAACAAATAATCCAATCTAACTTGTTCTTATTAACTGAATCACAGGAAGTGTGCATAATTATGGAGTTACTAACTTGTGTGCCCAGCCTGAAAGAACTAATCTATTGCTTGGTTATGGTTAGATGCAAGTGGCCAGTTTGGCTGGACAGGTCATGTCTGACAAGCATAACCAAAATCTTTCTTGGAAAAGAACAAATGGAGATCAAAGTAACATCTGTCAAATTATATGAATTTTCAGTGGGAATTTGGGAAAATTCCCTCTTTAACTTATCTGAAACGATATTGGCTTAGAGACTGAAGAAAATCTAAAGCAACAGAGATATTAGACAGAAGATACTGTAGATACAAAATGCTGGAGTAACACAGCGGGACCAGCAGCATCTCTGGACAGAAGGAATGGGTGACGTTTCTGGTCGAGACCCTTCAGACTGATGTCAGGGGAGTGGGAGGTACATAGATAAGGAAGTATCAGGGTGTGAAAACAGGACAAAGGGTAAGGGTAATCAAGGAGAATGTAGAATAGATCATTGTTAGTTGGGAAAAGTTAACAACAAAGCAAACACAGATAAAATGTAGTCAGAGGCTGGTCAGAAAACTGGGAAGGGGGAGGGATGGAGAGAGAGGGAAAGCAAGTTAGAGAAGTCAATGTCCATACCGCTGGGGTGTAAACTACCTCTGTGTAATGTACAAACTAAAGGGCCTGTCCCACTTGCGTGTCCTTGCCACACAAATTACCACACCTCGTGGTCGCGTTGAGCCACGACGGTCCCACGACGGTCGCCCACAACATCATGCGCCCGCACAGCCGTCTGGAGCGCGTGACAGCATTTGAAGACGGACACAAAATGCAGGAGTAACTCAGCGGGACCGACAGCATCTCTGGAGAGAAGGAATGGGTGACGTTTCGGGTCGAGACTCTTCTTCAGTCTGAAAGAAGGGTCTTGACCTGAAGCGTCACCCATTGCTTCGCTCCGGAGATGCTGCCGGTCCCGTTGAGTTACTCTTGCATTTTGTGTCTATCTTCAATTTTCTTGGCCCCGCTCTGGGAGTAGGAGTGGGGGCGGATCCGGTCCGCAACGGCCGTGAGCCCCAGGCCGAGCTCGGCGATCGTTTGCCTGCTTCTGCTGCTGTTGGAGGTGAGACGTTGCGTCGCGCCAGGGTCTTGGGCCGGTCCCACTTTGGCCGTCAGTTACGCGACAGGCTGTTGGCGTGCAAAGATGTCGATCGCTACAAGAAATTCGGAGCCCCGCGCGATGCTGCGCACTACATACCCCACCGCGCTTCTCAGTGGGACCGGCCATGCGCAGCCACACGATGCCCGTGCGCCTCGACGCAGCCACGAGGTCGCGTAATTTGCGTGCCAAGGACACGTAAGTGGGACAGGCCCTTTACTAATCACACCTTCCACATTCATATCCAATTAAGTCATATATAATCATAAACAAGCACTTTGCTGCGGCATACCACAGAAAAGCACCACCTACCCGCTGCCTCCCATCACCAAATCCCCAATTTTGCATTCAAGTAGCTAATTGGCCTGGAGTCTGTGTGACAATCTTCTTGACCGACTATACAGGATCCTGTCAACTCCCTTAATGTCCACCGTGACAACATCTACTGTCCTGTCCGATAGGGGGCGCCGTCCAGTTGGTATGGCTGCCCAGCCTGCAGCTGTTTGTTTTATAACTTCTTTCTTTTATTTTTAGTGAGTTTTAGTGTTTTGTTTTGGAGCTCTAGCCTTTTTTATGTGGGGGGGCGAAGGGGGAAACTACTTTTCAGGGTCCCTACCTGGTCGGAGGCAGCTTTTCTCCGGGCTGCACCGTCGACCCGTCCTCGCGGCCTACCGGCGGGCCTGGAGCGGCGTATCCTGAGGGGACCGCCCAGAACCTCGGCTTCGGAGGCGGCGCAGCGCTGGAGCGCCATCGTGGAGCGGAGCGGGCGATACCTTGCCCGGGTCGCCACGCTGGAGCTCCGGAATGCTGAGACCGCAGGTCGGTGAACATCGGGGAGCTGCGGGACTGTGGAGCGGCCGGCTGCGGGCGGCAGCGCTGAACTTCAACATCGGGAGCCTGGGATCTCTGGGCGAGATCACCAGTTGTGGAGCTCCATCCAGCGCAGCCTTGTTGGCTTCGGAAACCACGGACTCCCGTAAGGCAGCGGCCGTTCCAGGCGTCCCAAACCGCTGTGAGGACTCTCCCAACACCGGAGCACCATCACCCGGCGAGAAGGCCTAAAACATCGGGCTGCCGTAGCGCCGACTGCGGAGGCCTCAATAGGCCCGACTATGGGTGGACATGGGGATGGGACTGGACTTTGTGCCTTCCCCCACCGTGGGAACCATTGTGGGGGCATGTTTTTATGTTCATTGTTAATTCTTTAGTGTTGTGTCTTATCTTTATCTGTGTGCTGCATGGCAAATCAAATTTCACTGCACCAATTGGTGTATGTGACAGTAAATGTCCTTTGTCCTCTGACTTCAATCTTCTTAGTTCATTAAAATGCTGACACTAATTAGTGAGGTAGGCTCTTCCCTGCACTAACCCATGCTGTTTAGCCCCTGCCTTTTCATAAATACATAAATCTAATGCTTTCGCATTTTCTGCGATAATTTCCTTCCCATTGATGCAATGCCCACCAGCCTGTAGTTACTTGGCTTTACCCCTGCTGCCTTTCTTTAATGAATGAATAATATTAGCTGACATCCAGTCTTCTGGTCACCCGCTTGCGCTAACAAAGATGAAAGTTCTGTCGGGGCACCAGCTCTCAAAGCCAAGGATAAATCGCCACTGGCCCTGTGGCTCATGAGCAGGTTTGGAGATGGGAGAAAGGGTCAGCAGTGAGAAGCAGAGAGTTCTTGCCGTGGAAATAGGCACGGAGGCGTAGGCAACTCAAGAAGAGCTCGACATCATAACCCAAATCACACCCTCTGGCTTTAACTTTCACTCCTCCTCTTCTTTCTATCCAAACTTGAGCGGAAAGGATGTGTCTATACACTTCAGAATTCATTACGCTACTACCATCAGCAGTTGTATCATCAATGAAGATAAGTGAGCCAGTACCTTCAGCAGCCATACATGCCCAGGCCATAACACCCCCACCACCGTGTTTCACAGATGAGGTGGTATGCTTTGGATCTTGGGCAGTTCCTTCCCTCCTCCATATTTCGCTCTTGCCATCACTTTGATAAGTTAATCTTCATCTCATCTGTCCACTAAACCTTTTTCTAGAACTGTTGCTCTTTTAAGTATTTCTTGGCAAACTGTCACCTGGCCATCCTATTTTTGCAGCTCACCAGTGGTTTGGATCTTACAGCGTATTTCTGTTCATGAAGTCTTCTGTGGACAGTGGTCATTGATAAATCCACACCTGACTCCTGAAGAGTGTTTCTGATCTGTCGGGCAGGTGTTTGGGGATTTTTCTTTATTATAGAGAGAATTCATCTGTCATCAGCTCTGTAGGTCATCCTTGACCTGCCAGTCCCTTTGCGATTAGTAAACTCACCAGTGCTCTCTTTCTTCTTAATGATGTTCCAAACAGTTGATTTTGGTAAGCCTAAGGTTTGGCTGATGTCTCCAAACAGTTTTATTCTTGCTTCTCAGTCTCATAATGGCTTCTTTGACTGTTATTGGCACAACTTTGGTCCTCATGTCGATAAACAGCAATAAAAGTTTCCAAAGGTGATGGAAAGACTGGAGGAAAGACTAGGTGCTGAGAGCTCTCTTATACCTGCATTAAGGAGGCAATTAAACACACCTGAGCAATTACAAACACCTGTGAAGCCATGTGTCCCAAACATTATGGTGCCCTGAAATGGGGGGACTATGTATAAACACTGCTGTAATTTCTACATGGTGAAACCTAAATGTATAAAAATGGCCTTTAATAAAATCTGACAATGTGCACTTTAACCACGTGATTTTTTTCCATTACAAATCTCAAATTGTGGAGTCCAGAGGCAAATAAATAAATGATGGCTCTTTGTCCCAAACATTATGGAGGGCCCGGTACATTTCAGCATCCTTGATTAATAGAAACAAAGGACACACCACACATTAACAGATTATCCAAACTTAATTTCCTTGCCCTTTACTCTGCTTCTTGTTCAAACTTGATGAAATAACCAATGAGCTTGAAAATGTTCAGGGCAATGGGAGAAAAGCATCATGAAGGAATGCATTGTGAAAGGCTCTATATAAAAGCATCTCTTTGTAAACTCTGTGAACTAACTCTGAACAGCTCTATGCATCTTTCAAATATTGCAGAAAGAAGCTGCCGAGTCCCAGATCAGAAATGAATTTGATGAATAATATTAGCTGCCATCCTGTCTTCTGGTCACCCGCTTGTGCTAACAAAGATGAAAATTCGGGTCAAGACCCTTCAGACTGATGTCAGGGGAGTGGGAGGTAAGCAAATGCATGACCCTAGAGAGTCCACGAGGCAGAAATGTCCACAAGGATAAAATGCAAAGTGATTATTTTTAAAACAGAAATTAAGCTTTGAAGCTTTCCAGTCCAAAAGAACACAAATCTCGGGTGACAAATGATTTCTAGTTTAAGAATGATTACCACAAACCGTTTTCCACACCACAATGCTACTGAACACACAATGTTTTGCAAGCTTCTCATCTATTCAAATTATACTAACTATTCATCGCCCCCACACTTCCTTCGAATTTACCATCTTTAACAGCTATTAACGCACTATATCACAATATTTCAATATGCCTGTGCACACAAAATTCACCTTCTTGGTCAAGCAATTTTAACAATGAGCAGAGGTTGAGGAAAGTCAGTTTCAAACAAGGAACATGGTATTGGGGATAGGGTGTTGACATGGATAGAAAATTGGTTGGCAGACCGGAAGCAAAGAGGAGGAGTGAACGAGTCCTTTTCAGAATGGCAGGCAGTGGCGAGTGGAGTGCCGCAAGGCTCGGTGTTGGGGCCGCAACTGTGTACCATATATATTAATGATTTGGAAGAGGGGATTAGGAGCAATACTAGCAAGTTTGCAAATGACACAAAGCTGGGTGGCAGTGTGAACTGTGAAGAGGATGTTAGGAGGTTGCAGGGTGACCTGGACAGGTTGAGTGAGTGGGCAGATGCAGTATAATATAGATAAATGTGAGGTTATCCACTTTGGCGGCAAAAACAAGGGGGCAGATTATTATCTCAATGGGGTTAGGTTAGGTAAGGGGGAGGTACAGCGAGACCTGGGTGTCCTTGTACACCAGTCACTGAAAGTTGGCGTGCAGGTACAGCAGGCAGTGAAGAAAGCTAATGGAATGTTGGCCTTCATAACAAGAGGATTTCAGTTTAGGAGTAAAGAGGTTCTTCTGCAGTTGTATAGGATCCGGTAAGACCACATCTGGAGTATTGTGTACAGTTTTGGTCTCCTAATTTGTGGAAGGACATCTTTGTGATTGAGGCAGTGCAGCGTAGGGTAACATGATTGATCCCTGGGATGGCGGGACTGTCATATGAGGAAAGATTGAAAAGACTAGGCTTGTATTCACTGGAGTTTAGAAGGATGAGGGGGGATCTTAAAGAAACATATAAAAATTATAAAAGGACTGGACAAGCTAGATGCAGGAAAAATGTTCCCAATGTTGGGCATGTCCCGAACCAAGGGCCACAGTCTTAGAATAAAGGGGAGGCCATTTAAGACTGAGGTGAGAAAACCTTTTTCACCCAGAGAGTTGTGAATTTGTAGAATTCCCTGCCACAGAGACCAGTGGAGGCTAAATCACTGGATGGATTTAAGAGAGCATTAGATGGAGCTCCAGGGGCTAGTGGAAGCAAGGGATATGAGGAGAAGGCAGGCACGGGTTATTGATTGGGGACGATCAGCCATGATCGCAATGAATGGCGGTGCTGTCTCGAAGGGCCAAATGGCCTCCTCCTGCACCTATTTTCTATGTTTCTATTTTTCTATGAAAATACAGTGCCCTCCATAATGTTTGGGACAAAGACCCATCATTTATTTACTTGCCTCTGTACTCCACAATTTGAGATTTGTAATGGAAAAAAATCACATGTGGTTAAAGTGCACATTGTCAGATTTTAATAAAGGCCATTTTCATACATTTTGGTTTCACCATGTAGAAATTAGAGCAGTGTTTATACATAGTCCCCCCATTGCAGGGCACCATAATGTTTGGGACACAGTAATGTCATGTAAATGAAAGTAGTAATGTTTAGTATTTTGTTGCATATCCTTTGCATGCAATGACTGCTTGAAGTCTGCGATTCATGGACGTCACCAGTTGCTGGGTGTCTTCTCTGGTGATGCTTTGCCAGGCCTGTATTGCAGCCATCTTTAGCTTATGCTTGTTTTGGGGGCTAGTCCCCTTCAGTTTTCTCTTCAGCATATAAAAGGCATGCTCAATTGGGTTCAGATCGGGTGATTGACTTGGCCACTCAAGAATTCACCAATTTTTTAGCTTTGAAAAACTCCTTTGTTGCTTTAGCAGTATGTTTGGGATCATTGTCTTGCTGTAGAATGAACCGCCAGCCAATGAGTTTTGAGGCATTTGTTTGAACGAGCAGATAGGATGTGTCTATACACTTCAGAATTCATTAAGCTACCACCATCAGCAGTTGTATCATCAATGAAGATAAGTGAGCCAGTACCTTCAGCAGCCATACATGCCCAGGCCATAACCCCCCCACCACCGTGTTTCACAGATGAGGTGGTATACTTTGGATCTTGGGCAGTTCCTTCTCTCCTCCATACTTTGCTCTTGCCATCACTCTGATAAAAGTTAATCTTCGTCTCCTCTGTCCACAAGACCTTTTTCCAGAACTGTAGTTGCTATTTAAGTATTAAAGAAGGAACTGCAGATGCTGGAGAATCGAGGGTACACAAAAAGCATTATGCTTGATGGTAGTTGCTATTTAAGTACTTCTTGGCAAACTGTAACCTGGCCATTGATTTTTGCAGCTAGCCACTGGTTTGCATCTTGCAGTGTAGCCTTTGTATTCCCATTCATGAAGACTTCTGCGGACAGTGGTCATTGACAAATCGACATCTGACACCTGAAGAGTGTTTCTGATCTGTCGGATGTTTGGGGATTTTTCTTTATTATAGAGAGAATTCTTCTGTCATCAGCTGTGGAGGTCTTGCTTGACCTGCCAGTCCGTTTGCGAGTAGTAAGTTCACTAGTGTTCTCTTTCTTCTTGATGATGTTCCAAACAGTTGATTTTGGTAAGCCTAATGTTTGGCTGATGTCTCTAACCATTTTATTCTTGTTTCTCAGTCTCATAATGGCTTCTTTGACTTTCATTGGCACAACTTTGGTCCTCATGTTGATAAACAGCAATAAAAGTTTCCAAAGGTGATGGAAAGACTGGAGGAAAGACTAGGTGCTGAGAGCTCTCTTATACCTGCATTAAGGAGGCAATTAAACACACCTGAGCAATTACAAACACCTGTGAAGCCATGTGTCCCAAACATTATGGTGCCCTGAAATGGGGGGACTATGTAAAAACGCAGCTGTAATTTCTACATGGTGAAACCTAAATGTATAAAAATGGCCTTTAATAAAATCTGACAATGTGCACTTTAACCACATGTGAGTACAGAGGCTAATAAATAAATGATGAGTCTTTGTCCCAAACATTATGGAGGGCACGGTACATTTCAGCATCCTTGATTAATAGAAACAATGAACACACCACAGATTAACAGATTATCCAAGCTTAATTTCCTTGCCCTTTAGTCTGCTTCTTGTTCAAACTTGATGAAATAACCAACGAGCTTGAAAATGTTCAGGGCAATAGGAGGAAAGCATCACGAAGGAATGCATTGTGAAAGGCTCTATATAAAAGCATCTCTTTGTAAACTCTGTGAACTAACTCTGAACAGCTCTATGCATCTTTCACGTAAATATTGCAGAAAGAAGCTGCCAAGTCCCAGATCAGACAAGAATGTTTTGATTGTGAACGAACTGAGGTTAAATTGTAGAAAAATTCAAAAAGCCTTGATACATTATTTGAAACCAAGAAGAAGGGCCTCGACCCGAAACATCACCCTTTCCTTCTGTGCAGAGATGCTGCCTGCCCCGCTGAGTTACTCTAGCATTTTGTGTCTATCAAATTAAAATATCTGAAATTAGCAATCAACCCGATAGAACTGGTGTTGACCACAATACTGTCAAATATTTCACTTTGAGAGAGGCAAAGTTTAAAGGAGATTGTGCAGGACAACGTTTAATTCTGCACTGAGCGTGATGGATGCCAGACGCTCCCGCCCCCACAAGTCTCGGGCAGATGGGGCTCGTCAGCCTGGGAAGGCAGTCCATCTGGAAGAAGGAAAACTCTGATTTAAAACCTCCACTGCCTTGTGGCCATATCCAGTCATGGAAAAGGCTCCAGGAGTAAACCTCAAGAAAATCCGGAGTCGGAGCCCCTAAGGCAGTTTGTCGTTGTCTACAACCTCGCTCTGGCAGCTCCTGCGACGGCGCTGGTGCCAAACTGTAACGGCCCTGCTGTTCCTTTGGATCGATCAGCGACGTGGAGCTGGGGGACGTGCTGCATGGGCAACAGTCTGTCCTCCACATGACATCGCCCAGGCTTGCATCCGACCAGGACGCACCACCCATGGTCAGTCATGACCGAGAGGGGCCTACTTCACGACTTCACTGTGGGTGCCCTAAACGCCTGTAGGGGCAATGGTGGAGCTTTCTGAAAGGCACATGGATGGCAGGAAATGGAGGGCTATGCATCATGTACACACAGGCAGATAAAATTAGTTGATCCCGACAGCATGTTTGGTACAGACATTGTGGCGCTGAGGGGTTGTTCCTGTGCTGTACTTTTGTATGTTCTGTGACTCACCATCAGAAGTTGAGTCTCATAGCAAGTACAAAAATGCACAAGCGGTTATCTTCCCAACCAAAAAATGATGTAGCACTGGACTAGACATGGAATCAATCTGTGCCACTCAGAGAAGCACTTTCTTGAAACTTGCAGTAACCACACACTCTTCCTCCCACCAATCTGTGGAATTCTCTGCCTCAGAGGGTGGTGGAGGCAGGTTCTCTGGATGCTTTCAAGAGAGAGCTAGATAGGGCTCTTAAAAATAGCGGAGTCAGGGGATATGGGGAGAAGGCAGGAACGGGGTACTGATTGGGGATGATCAGCCATGATCACATTGAATGGCGGTGCTGGCTGGAAAGGCCGAATGGCCTCCTCCTGCACCTATTGTCTATTGTCTATTGATGATCAATACAGCGAACAAAAGAATAAATGTCTGAGTCACATTGTCTAATGTTTGAACTCCAGAAGTTCCCTCTATCTGCAGAGAGATTTGCCAATATGAAATTAGGGGGAGAAAAAAAATGCAATCTTCAGCAGTTCTAAAACCGGCAATGTAAAACAACAAAACAGCGATAATGTGAACACGAACAACTTGTCTTTTTACAATACTGGAGAGTTTTTGACAAACTAGATTAGTATTCACTTTTTTACACCAATACACTGTTCTTAACAAAAATCTACACATCATGTGAAACCTTATAAATAGCAGATATAACATAGACAACTTCAAGACAGAAAGTCAAGAACTTTTTTCATAAGACAAATTATCATCGTTTCCCCACCATTTTGGACACTAAAAGTGTGACGTTAAAATTCTGCCGCATATAGTCATGAATATTTAATTCATTAATTAACTTCATATGGCCCCTCATACATATACGTTTTGATAATGTCTAGGGAAATATGTTCAACTATACTAGGAGAAAAATACAGTAACATAAAGGTAATACAGTACAGATCCCGTAACGGTCGTTGTACTTGGTGTCCATTATCACAACGACTGTTAACGGGGTCGGTACGTCCGTAAGTTAAATCACGGAGGCTCCAAACTTCTAATGCTTTCCAAACACCCAACGAGGTATCCTATGGTAGTAGCGATCTTTGGGTGAGTTAATTATTTTTTCTTATTTTCCAATTTAAAATATCAAAAAAACATCATGGTGTCAAAAATGCAACGACCATTTACGATATATTTCCCGACTTTTTTAAATTAAAATTTTTTTTTTGACATAAATTGGTCATGAAGACTAAGAAACTGAGCCAATCTTCAATTTGGCAACACGCTGTCTCTTGTTTATCTTTCGTACGGATCAAGTCGCTAACTTCATTCCTTCGTGTCAACCGCTGGTCGCTCCGCAACGACCGTTACGGAGACATTTACTTACAAAAAAAATCAGCCCAATCGAACAATCTGACGAATCATCGGCCATCGATGTTGCTCAGATCCATAAGATAATGTACCAATTAGATTGCATCGGTGAAAATGCTTGGTTTTCGCTGGGACACCAAAACAAAACGTTTTTTTTAGCGTTGTTTATGTGAGTGTCATTTTTGTTTAATGTCGCAACGTTTGTGTGTATGATATGTAACGCGCGTTGTGGTGATGGATGCAATATTCGGCCACATGATCAGGTGAATGAAGTGGAAACGGTATTTGCAATTGTATTGTTCCATGTGGTATTCATAAACATAGAAAGGAATAAGAATTATGTGTCAGAAATATGTTCAGGTCACTGGTGGCCAACCAGGTCACTGGTGGCCACCAGGCAACAACTGTTACACAATATGTATTTGTGTGTTCCGATGCCAGTTTCAGAAACTTGCCATCAATATGCTATCTCTTCTTATATTTGTTGTTGATACTATGTTAGTCATGAACCCAATAAAGTGCTTGTCATCTTTTTTGAAGGAATTTGAAATTTGAGCCCATATGTCACATTTTTTGTGTGCAGTATTGTAAAAAGACACACAAGCTTCTAACCTCCTCATCAATACAATGGAAGCTGTTCACTACCTCTCTCTTTATCTGGCGGCACAGCTCCTTCCAGCATGTAGATCCTCCTATCGTAACAAGTGAACTAGGTGGCGCAGCGGTAGAGTTGCTGCCTCACAGCGCCAGAGACCCGGGTTCAATCCTGATTACGGGTGCTGTCCGTACGGAGTTTGTACGTTCTCCCCGTGACCTGCGTGAATTTTCTCCGGGCGCTCCAGTTTCCTCCCACACTCCAAAGACATACAGGCTAACAGGCTAATTGGCTTGATATAATTGTAAATTGTCCCTGGTGTGTTAGTGTGCGGTGATCGCTGGTTGGCGTGGAGTTGATGGGCCGAACGGCCTGTGGATCTAAACTAAAGTATCCACAGCCATCAGGCTATTAAACCTGGCTCAGACAAAACTCTGAACATTAATAGTAAGATTAAACGAGAACTTACCAGTTTGAAGTTTGATCTTTATTTTATGAGGAGTCGAGTTGAGGGACTACGTGAATAGAAGCCCGTACAGCCGTTGGTGCGTCAATCTTCAAAGCAGCGGAATGAATTCACAGCTAACAATGACCGAAGTATAACGGTAAGATGATAAAACTAGAACTACCAGATGAGATCTATGAGGGTGGGAGCGGAGGGCACGTAGTCCCTCAACTCGACTCCTCATAAAATAAAGATCAAACTTCAAACTGGTAAGTTCTCGTTTAATCTTACTATTTTACTTCGGAGTCACGTGAGTGACTACGTGAAGACTTCAAAGCTCTGTGAATTCACGCCGCAGACTCAAATCCGACGTTCACACTGCTGGATTGACTCAAAAGTCGTTAACAATCAATCATGCATCAGTAGTACATTTGTTAAATGAAATAACAGTTTATTTACAAACAAATCATAACAAACCCCTCTAACTCAGGGGGAAAAATGTAACAGTACTGAGACACCAGAATCAGCAAACACCCCGAAGCCTTGAAATCGGCTTGTGACAAAACCTCTGAAAAGTTAGCTCACTGGACCATCCTGTGGCCGCGAGGACCTTGAAATAGTTTGCACCGACACCTTACTGTGTGGTTTTTTGTGACTAATAAAACAAAGCCAACTCTATTCCTCTCAGAGGTTTAGTAATCTCAATGTAAAGAGATAAATGTGAGACTATACAGAAGCGATCATCTGCGGGGTATGCTGAAAACACCATCTTACATCCTGTCAATGCTTCTTTTATTATGTTTTAAGCAAATCATAGACATAAAAATATAATGGCATCAGCCGACACATGCATTCTATCTAGCCGTAGCTTTTGCAATGTTTTGTACACGTTGGGCTGAAACCAACACCAGAAGCATGACCACCTTCATAGTTTAATTTGGCTAATAGATAGGCTTGTAACCGGAGCCCACTGGCGAAGAAGCATAAAAACCTCACTCACATTGCAAATACCGGCATACCTGAGTTTAGGAGGATTAGAATTGAAAACTCCCTTCATGAATCGTGAACTAACGGATGTGTCCCTACTGTATGCAATCCTGCATTCATAGGTAAAATAAGAAGACAGAGCACTTCTGGCTGAATTAATTGCACTGTAACTTAATTTTTTGGTCAAAATAAAGAGTTGACAAACTCCAATACATCCGTGATCCCTGCGTGTGTGATATACAATATCCTGCTGTAGGCAGAATTGCTCCCACTTCCTTATATAGGTGATATATTGCTGCTGTGTACTATCCCTGCAGGCCGACGTGAGAAACAGTCCGATGAGACAGTCCTCTCCCCAGGTATGGCCTCCTTAAAATCTGCAAATTAACAGATCAATACGATCCTATAAAGGATGTTGATCCCCAGTGACTGGATTTACCAGTAGATTTTTATTCTTGGGCATAAGCATGTAAGGCTCCCTAGCCATTTGTAATACAACGGGAAAACCATGCTCGTGTAGGCCAATTTGGCACTACCAATACCCCTGAAGCGGTGTCCTCCTTGATCTTTTGCAAACATCTGCTGATGAGACAGAATGAAGGAATACATACATAAACATTCCTCCCCCAATGCAGCGAAAATGCATCCACTGCTACTGCCCCCAGAATCTGGTTACCATGAAACATATCTAGGTAACTTGATGATTTAATCGAGATGCAAACAAGTCAATATCTGGCAATGCATACTGATCAATCATTTGGTTAAACACATCCTGATTTAACATCCATTCAATGTTGTCATTAACTGACGTGACCTCTTCCTGGCAAATAAAGTGCTGGAAAGCCAGATATTTTTGGTCAATACACCAGCTCCAAATCTGGGTTAGCCAGTCTATCACAAGACTGTGACTTAACTCCACCCATGTGGTTTACATATGCCACTGCTGTGGTGTTGTGAATCTGAGCTGCACATGCAGATCCCTCCTTGTAGAACAATAAGCTTTGAGCCCATACCAGGTGCCCAACAACCCAAAAAATCAATCCCTCTTAATTGAGGAAGCGATGTCTCATCCACATTCCATCTGCCTCCACAACTAGAAGACATATCTGTTGCACCCCAACCCAGTGCACTCACATCAGTCTGTAATATCAGTGACGGTGATTCCACGAAACCTTCCTTAAATTTTTTGAAACATGTACTATCCACCATTGTATGTCAGCAATTGCCCCAGCTGACAACTGCATAGGCCTATCAAAAAATAGCCCCTTTGTATTCTCAGTGCCTGTTCCTTTGATGGTTGTAATTGTTGATAATGCAGAGGACCAATACTGCACAGCTGGAAAAGGCTGCAACAACTTCCCAATAAAACTGGCTACTTGTCTAATCAAAGGCCGTTGTTCTCCAACGAGATTAGCACAGTCCTCAATTAACTGATTCAATTTATCCCTGGGTAAAGTTACCAACATGTGATTGGAATTAATGGTAAATCCCAGATAATCAATAATTTGGACTGGTGATAATTTAGATTTACCTGGGTGAATAACAAATCCCATTTGTTCAAAAGTGATTTTAACAACTGAAACTGATGATTGAGTTTCCAGCATGAGTCTTTCCAACAATCAGAAATCATCTAAATAGGCCATTACCACATGCCCCTGAGCTCTAAGCAATGCTAACACAGGTTTTACCAATTTTAGTAAAATAATCTAGGAGCTGAAGTTAATCCATTCGGCAATGTCCTGAATTGCCACAGCTCAGTCATCCAAATAAATTTCAAATATCTTCTATCATCACCATGAATAGACACTGCGTAATACGCATTCTTTAAATCAATGGTTGCCATATTAATACCCTTTGGACACTAGATGTTTGCCCGTGGTAAAGTTCTCCATTTTGAAATGCCTATAACAAACAAATTTGTTCAAATTCGATAAATCCAGAATAATTCTACATCCCCCAGTCTTTTTAGATCTGGGAAATATACTTTGACAAAAATTGTTGACTTTGATAGACAGAAGGCTCAATTACCCCTTCTTATGTAACGACTGCCTTCAATACACTAAGTATGAACAAATCTGATGTCAACTGCTGCCATTGTTTGAGAACAATTTTAACCTTCCCCAATTTGAACAGGAACATCAGTTAATTCATCGTCTGTCAAATGTTATATTCCTTACCAGCATCTTTCCTTGCGGCCTTGTTGTCCTCGACTTCTTGTAGAGAACATTTTCTGCCTTGCTTCCAGCTGGCTTAATGAGGGCCATGGTTATAACAACCTCATAACAGTCTTTGACCCTTTTTGCAAGGTTACCACCAAACAACAGATTTCGTGGTGGTACACTGGTCGGTTTGCACAACTCGCCAAATTCGGGTTAGCACTGGCCTAATAGCGGCCCTCCCGACATTATTAATTTTTAAAATGCATTACAAAGGAGTCCCAGTTCATCCTGGTGTGCTTCAACCATATCGTTTGTATCAATAACTTTCACCACAGCTGTAATACCTGCTTACAACAGTTTAAGCACTTTTTTAAAACTTCATCTCCTGGGCCCTAGCAGGCAAACCCATCTATGCAAATTTGGTGATTAACCACCGGTACCTTCAGGAGATCACAATTAACAGGAGCTTTATAGTTTTTTGCTACTTCATCCATAGCTAGCTCCTGTAACTGGTGGGAGAGCATATACTGAATGGCTTCGGCCAATTCTACATCAATCGCCTTTCCTGCCTCTACACTCAGCAAACTTCCCAGCAATGTTCGGAATTACCTCCCACCGAACACCTTGCTCTCCCCCAGCATAGAAACAGTGTCAGCAAACGGCCCTGATAGAACATCCTCCTCACAGGCAGGATAGTTCTGCAGCCCTGAAACAGGTGCTGCTAGCACAAGCTCTCCATCAGCCTGGCTTGGGCACCACTCCTCCTCACGGAGCTGGTCCCTGTCGAGCATTCTTTTGAAATAGAATCTCGACGTGGGAGAGCCGTGAGCAAACGGACTCTCCTATGGAGGGTATAACCTCCAGGCCCGACTCATTTACGGGCCACAGAGACTTGCCAGTGGCCTTCCGCCCTACTGACAAGCCTCCACTGCCCCCTGGCAGTGGGTCCGCAACCACTGGCTGTGTAGCCAGCACCGGACCAGGTGTACCAGACGGGCCTCCATCCTCAAACACTCTCCTGCCACTTTACCTTTCTACCCCCGGAGCGCCTCGCCGACACCTTCTTCCCTTTCTGCAACTTATCTACAAAAACTCCCAACCGTTGCAGAAAAAGACCTGTGGTAAAGTATTTCAACAAACCTTACCTCGTTTCAACTTGTTAACGAAAACTGCAGATGCTGGAGAATGGAGGGTGAAGTCTGAAGAAGGGTCTCGACCCGAAACGTCGCCCCATCTCCTTCGCTCCTTAGATGCCGCTGCACCCGCTGAATTCTCCAGCTTTCCATGTAACCCGCGGTTTTAAACTTACCGCTCGGAGGAGCGCTGCTGCTCCCCCCCCGCGCGACTGCACCAGCGTCTGACGTCATGACGCACCAACGGCTTGTACGGGCTTCTATTCACGTAGTCACTCACGTGACTCCGAAGTTTAATAACCCATTATCTGTTATTTGCACTTTATCAATTTATTTATTCATGTGTGTATATATTTATATAATGGTATATGGACACACTGATCTGTTTTGTAGTCAATGCCTACTATGTTCTGTTGTGCTGAAGCAAAGTAAGAGTTTCATTGTCCTATCAGGGACACATGACAATAAACTCACTTGAACTTGAAATACTGGTCAAGCTCAATAGTGGTTGTTGGTTCTGGTTCACTACTGACAGGTTGCTGCATCACTCTTTTGGTCATTTATGTCTGACAGATAACAAAGGCTTCGGGGGGGGGGGGGGGGGGGGGGGGGGGGGGTCAGGATATGAGCTACTCCATGTGGAGTAACAATCCTCTGACATTAGCCTAAAGCTACAATGTGCATGCGCACAACTTATCCAATTAAGTAGTCACTGGTTGAACCTGAGATTTTGATCGCAATTCTACTGACCATCAGAGATAGTTAGTGCTGAGTGTCATTGTCTGTAACTTGTGCGACTGATGCCTACCATTTATTAGTGTAGTTTTTCATTCAACGTACCAGGGTCTGCCTCACTCAGAAACGGAGTTATGGATTGAACTGAAACACACTGCAATCATAAACATTTGCACATCTGATCCTAAGATGAAGGGCAGGCCATTTAAGATGGAGGACAGATCAAAGATGAAGCAGCTGAAGATGGGGGGGGGGGGGGGCCTGAACCCACCTCCTTTTGCAATGCAGGGGGACAATGCATGACAGCACCCTCTTCAACCGCTTAAACAGCCTTTTTTGACTGTTCCTCCTTGTTGTCTCTCTGTTTCAATGCTGAGAAATTTATTAGTTCCAGCGCGGAACATGTTGGGTCATCCCATTCATCTGTATTTCCCAGGAACATCGGCAGTCGGGAGGTTGTGGGGGGGGGGGGGGGGGGGGGGGGGGGGGGGGGGGGGTGGGGGTCGGAGCCAGTTGAAACAATGGGCGCCTGGTATCTCCCTGCCCCCAAACACAGCTCACATTCAATTACTCAAGAACAATCCTACATGTTTAGAGCATGGTTGCGTTTTTGAAAGGGAGAATCATAGCTCATCCCTGACTTCACCATGTAACCCACGAGGGTTTCTCCACCCATCATGTGGACCATATAGAATCTGAAGGCAAGGACAATGTTGTCAACGGCTGCCATCAAACATGCTCAACGTTCCAACCTGCATCCCCATTTCAGCCCATCTGAACATCTGCCAAAGTTTACCCTGTATACTTACAGACAGATTAAAGCACAGGGCATCAACAAGTATAGTCTATTATATCGACACAAAATGCAGGAGTAACTCAGCTGGACAGGTTGCCCGACCCACTGAGTTACTCCAGCGTCTTGTGTCTATCTTCAGTGTAAACCAGCATCTGCAGTTCCTTCCTTCATACATAGTTTATTTGATCATTGATACCAAGGTACGGCTAAAAGCTTTTTGTTGTTTGCTATCCAGTCAGTGAGAAGACCATCACAATCAAACCATCTACAGTGAACAGATACAGGGTAAAGGGTATAATGTATAGTGCAAGATAAAGTCCAATAAAGTAAACTCAAGATAGTTTATACGTCTCTAATGAGGTAGATGGGAGGTCAGGACCACACCCCAGCTGGTGAGAGGACAGTTCAGTGGCCTGATACATCTCTGAATGGAGGGTACACAAAAGGCTGGAGAAACTCAGCGGGTGCAGCAGCATCTAAGGAGCGAAGGAGATAGGCGACGTGTCGGGTCGAGACCCTTCTTCAGACTCTGAATCTGGAGGCATGAGTTTTCAAACTTCTGTGCCTCTGGCCTGATGGGAGAGGGGAAAAGAAGGAGCGGCTGGTGTGAGACTGGTCCTTGATCACGCTCCTGGCCTTGCCGAGATAGAGTGAAGTGTAGATGGAGTCAATGGAAGGGAGGTTAGTTTGCGTGATAGTCTGGGCCTCGTCCACAAACTGCAATTTCTTGCAGTCTTTGATGGAGCTGACCTAAAACCATATGGCTACTGCCGGCGACTGTCACAGTCGTAGCAGGTCGCCAAAATACCGGCGACTGTCCCCCCCCCCCCCCCCCCCCCCCCCCCCCCCCCCCCCCCCCCCCCCCCCGCCACATGACAATGTCTACGACAACCTACCACCTAGTCGTCATCAAGCTACGGTAAGCTACTGACAACCGGCGACCCATTAGGACGTCCACCTACGACCACACCCAGGACAACCTACATCCACCCTTAACAAGCTATGACAAGCAACGACCCTGTTGGAGACAACTGAAGACAATTCAGTCGCCGGTACCTGTCACCGGTTGACGTAGATAGTCGTCAATGGAATTCACCAAAGCCAGCACCCGGCGACAACCTACGTCACCTGGTGACAAAGTGAAAAGTAAAGTAAAGTATCCTTTATTGTCATTCAGACCTTTCAGTCTGAACGAAATTTCGTTCCTGGCAGTCATATAACCATATAACCATATAACAATTACAGCACGGAAACAGGCCCTCTCGGCCCTTCCAGTCCGTGCCGACCATTTGTTTTCCCCTAGTCCCATCTACCAAGTCATACATTTAATAAAAAACAAAACACAATGAACACAAATTAACATCCACCACAGTGAGTCCACCAGGCACCTCCTCACTGTGATGGAAGGCAAAAGTCTTAAGTCTTTGTCTCTTCCCTCCTTGCTCTCCCTCTGCGCTGAGGCGATCCAGGCCTCCGATGTTGTGACCCCGCCGGGTGATGGCAAGTAAGTCCCGCGGCTGAATCCAGCTCCGTGAACGGGCCGGTTCAAACTCCGCGGCCTGGGGTGGTTGAAGCTGCCGCCCTCCAGTCTAGCGGACGAAGCTGTTGCCATGGGAGCTCCAGAAAAACAGGTCACCAACCTGTGACCCGCGAGCTCCCGACGATGTCGTCCACTGGGCCCTAGGCCGAGGTTGGGCCGCCGTACCGCCGGGACACCTCCGCAGTCCCGAGTCAGGGCCGTCACCGCCGGGACACGTCCTCAGCCCTGAGTCGGGCCGTCGCCGCCGCCGGAACACCTCCTCAGTCCCGCAGTCGGCCACCCCTTCGTGCTGGTAAGTCCTGGCTGGCTCTGCCTCCGGAGTCTCGGGTCGGTCGCAGTTGGAGGCCGCCAGCTCCGCATTAGGCCTCAGCGCAGACGGACAGGACAAGGACAACAAAAAAAAAAGAAAAAACAGACGGACTGCAGGCGAGCCGCAGCTGCTAGGGCAGCGCCGCCACTTCCGCAACCTACGACAGCACCTACATCACGAGAAGTCAAGCTACGCTCATTGGCGTCAACCCACTGATGCCAACTGACGGCAACATTTTTTGAACATGTTGAAAATCCAGCGGCGACCAGAAAGACGCTACGACTCTTTGGGCGACTGGGGAGACGACTCACGGCCATACAGGCGACACCCCGGCAACCATGTGGCGACGGCCTAGTCGCCTGTAGTCACCTAAACCATAACCTAAATGGGACAGGCCATTAAGAAGGAAGTAGTAGTGTTGGACAAATTGCTGGTGATATTTATGCCGAAGAACTTGAGGCTTTCAACAATCTCTACTTTGTCACAGTCAATGTATACCGGGGTGTGTGTACCGACCGCTTTGCTTCCTGAAGTCGATTACAATCTCCTTTGTCTTGCTGACATTGAGAAAAAGGTTCAATGGAGACAGTTTCACAACCTCCTCTCCAACTGCTCCCCCTCTGTGATACCCCCTTCCCTCCAACTCTACGACCACATTCTCACCCAGACTCGATACCACAGCCACATCTGCTTCCTCGGGGCTTGCCTGCGCCTCCATCTCATACCCCGTGGATTCCAGCTCCAGTTCCTGCCTCCCAGTTCGGACCCCAGCCGGACTATCGGTACCGACGGGCCATCTGCCGCCACACTGTACAATTCTCCAACCGGGCACTAAGATCCACCCTGGTTGCAATGCGCCGACACCAGCAGGACCTCGCATTGACTCTCCAGAAACTTCGGCCTCACTCACCCAGACCTGCAACGGACCCCAACTACACTACATCCTCCGGAAGATCCACCGCTTCAATCAACAATTCCTGTCCCACCTTACCTCCACCAAGGACCTGAAATTAGCCCGCCTCCAGGCCGTTCCAGCCACCGACAATCCCCGACTCGACCGCCCGCAGGCCCCGGGCCCCAACTCTGGCCCGAGCCGCCGGCCTGAGTCCCCCGACGCCATCTTGTCCACGAGGAGCGCCTCCAGGACTCACCAGGACGCCGCCTTCACCGACCTCCACGCCGATGCTGCCGCCGACCTCCACCTGCCTACCGATGACGCCCAGCCCCGCTGCCTGCCCGGTAACTCTGTTTATCTCCCCCTCCCCGATTCCACCGCCCATCACCAGCACAACGCGACTGCCGAACCTCGCCGCCCCCCCGGGACCACCTAACCCCATCGCCGCACCGGGCCCATCCAGCATCGCCGGTGTACTGGGCCCGCCGAAGACCACAGCCGCACCCGCCTCACCTTGCATCGCCGTTGTACTGGGCCCGCCGAAGACCACAGCCGCTGCACCGGGCCCATCCAGCATCGCCGTTATACTGGCCCGCCGAAGATCACAGCCGCCGCACTGGGCTCACCTTGCATCGCCGCCGGACCGGGGCTCCCCGAACACGGCCGCCGCACCGCACCCCACTCATCTCGCCGCCTCACCGGTCGGACCGACCACCCGCCCACCGGGACCTCCAACGCATCGCCCGCCGACCCCGACTCCACTGCCCGCGGACTCCTACCTTCGGTCCGCCGACCCACGACACTCCACCGCCCTCCAGCAGCCCGCAGCCGTCGCCTCACCTGCAGACTGGACTCTGCAGCGGGCCTGAAGCCTCCACGTTGCTAACTCCTCCCACCACTCTGTCTTTAACGGCACTGGGTCCTAGTGCCCGTCTCCCCAGCCCCAGTAACCTTAGTGGCTATTCCACTGGGTCTTCCCCATCCCCCCCTACCATGTAACCCCTGCTCTTCCCCACCCACACCACAACCCCCATACCCCCCCACCACCTGACCACCCTCCAGCCCCCCACCACACAACGCTTCGTCCTCAGTCCACTCACCTGCCTTCCTCCGGCCACAACCCCCATCCTTGCCGCGTGTTCACCATCCCCCCGGACCTCCCCTCTCCGACATCGAACGGTCTGTCCTCAGCAGAGGTCTTACCTTTGTCCCCCTCCGTCCCCACCTCAATGAGTTCCGCGCCCACCACGACTTGGAGCTCTTCTACCGTCGCCTCTGCCTCACAGCGTTCTTCCACGGGAAGAAGCCCTCGCCCCCCACTGATGATCCCTTTTCCTGTCTCCCACGTACCGCCTCCACTTGGACCCCCCCTCGTAGCCTTCCGGCTGTAGAACTATTTATCCAGAACTGCCGTCGGGACATCAACCGCCTCGACTTCTCCACTCCCCTGTCTCACTCCAATCTCTCCAGCCCTGAACGTACTGCCATCGACTCACTCCGCAACAACCCAGACTGGGTTATCAAACCCGCCGACAAGGGAGATGCCGTGGTAGTCTGGCGCGTCGATCTCTACAAAGCGGAGGCCGCGCGCCAACTCTCGGACACCTCCTCCTACTTACCCCTGGACCATGACCCCACTGACGAACACCAGGCCACCATCTCGAGCACCATAACCAACTTCATCAGCTCCGGCTCCCTACCCCCCCGAGCCTCATCGTTGCCCAGCCCGCACGGCCCGATTTTACCTTCTCCCCAAAATCCACAAACCCGACTTGCCCAGGCAGACCCATTGTCTCTGCTGTTCGTGCCCCACCGAACACATTTCCACATACCTTGACGCCATCCTATCCCCCTTTGTTAAATCGATCCCCACCTATGTTCAAGACACCTCAGACACTCTCCGTCGGCTCCGTGCATTCCATTCCCCAGGCCCCCATCCTCTCATCTTTACCATGGACGTCCAGTCACTCTACACCTCCATCCCCCACCAGGACGGTCTCAAAGCCCGTGTCAGTGGACGGGTATGTGTTCTTCCTCGACCTGAGGAGCAACCCATACCCGTTCCACTGACACCCTCCTCCGCCTAGCGGAGTTGGTCCTTACCCTCAATAACTTCTCTTTTGATTCCTCCCATTTCCTCCAAACACAAGGCTTAGCTAGGGCACACGCATGGGCCCCAGCTATGCTTGCCTCTTTGTTGGGTACGTCGAACAATCCTTGTTCTCGGCGTACCAGGGCCCCATCCCCGACCTCTACCTCCGTTACATCGACGACTGCTTTGGTGTCACCTCCTGCACCCACACACAACTGACTGACTTCATTCATTTCACCACCAACTTCCATCCGGCACTCAAATACACTTGGACCATTTCCGACACTTCCCTACCATTCCTTGACCTCACCATCTCTATTGCAGGTGATACACTCCTGACCGACATCCACTACAAACCAACTGACTCCCACAGCTACCTGGACTACTCTTCCTCCCACCCTGCTTCTTGTAAGGACTCCATCCCCTATTCCCAATTCCTCTGTCTACGCCGCATCTGCTCCCAGGATGAGGTGTTCCACACCAGGTCATCACAAATGGCCTCATTCTTCAGAGAACGGGGATTCCCCTCCCCCCACTATAGATGAAGCTCGTACCAGGGTCTCCTCCATACCCCACAACACTGCCCTCTCTCCCCATTCCCCCCACTCGCAACAAGGGCAGAGTCCCCCTGGTCCTCACCTTTCACCCCACCAGCCGGCAAATACAACACATAGCCCTCCGCCAGTTTCGCCACCTCCAACGTGGACCCCTCAACTCGCCACATCTTCCCATCTCCCCCCGTCTGCCTTCCGCAAAGACCGCTCCCTCCGCAACTCCCTTGTCAATTCTTCCCTTCCCTCCCGCTCTACCCCTTCCCGGGCACTTTCCCTTGCAACCGCAAGAAATGTTACACTTGTCCCTTCACCTTCCCCCTCCACTCCTTTCAGGGACCCAAGCAGTCCTTCCAGGTCCGACAGAGGTTCTCCTGCACCTCCAACCTCATCTACTGCATCCGCTGCTCCAGATGCCAGATGATCTATATCGGTGAAACCAAGCGGAGGCTTGGCGATCGCTTCGCCGAACACCTCCGCTCGGTCCGCAATAACCAACCCGACCTCCCGGTGGCTCAGCACTTCAACTCCCCCTCCCATTCCGTATCCGACCTCTCAGTCCTGGGCCTCCTCCACGGCCAGAGTGAGCAACACCGCAAGTTGGAGGAACAGCACCTCATATTCCGCTTGGGGAGTCTGCA
The DNA here is from genome assembly GCA_035221665.1 of Okamejei kenojei. Taxonomy (NCBI): domain Eukaryota; kingdom Metazoa; phylum Chordata; class Chondrichthyes; order Rajiformes; family Rajidae; genus Okamejei; species Okamejei kenojei. The sequence goes on along the minus strand of CM069137.1, from coordinate 100,545,940 downwards.
TCCTCTGGGCTTGAACATTGAATTTTCTCAATTCTGTTAGCCCTTGCTGTCTCCTCCCCTTCCCACCTCTCCCTCAGCCCTCGGGCCCTGGCATTCCCTCTCTCTCTCTCTCTCTCTCTCTCTATCTCTCTCCCCCACCCTAGTCGCACTAGCTTCTCATTTTCACACCACAAACAGCTTACAATGGCTTGTTCCCTTTATCATCGATACTTTTTTTGCATATCTTTCATTCATTGTTCTTTATCTCTCCACATCACCGTCTACATCTCTTGTTTCCCTGATCCCTGGCCAGTCTGAAGAAGGGTCTCGACCCGAAACGTTGCCTATCTCCTTCGCTCCTTAGATGCTGCTGCACCCGCTGAGTTTCTCCAGCCTTTTGTGTACCCTTGAGAAAAAGGTTGTTGGCTCGACACCAGGACACAAGGTTCTCAATCTCATTCCTGTACTCCATCTCATCATTATTTGATATCCAACTATGGTGGTGCTGTCTGCAAATTTGTACATTGAGTTTACTTGGCATTTGACCACACAGCCATGAGTGTATAAGGAGTATGGAATAGGGTGACGAATACACCCTTTGCAGGGCACCATTTTTGAGGATGATTTATCCTCTACCCTCACTGACTGTGGCCTGTTTTTCAGCAAGTCAAGGATCCTGTAGAGAGGGGAGTGCTGATTCTAAGTTCCATGAGTTTGGAGATGAACATGGTTGGGATAATGGTACTGAAAGCAGAGCTGTAGTCTGTGAGTAGGAGTCTGATGTAAGTGTCCTTCTTATCCAGGTGTTCCAGGGATGAGTGTAGGGCCAGAGAAATGGCATCAACTGAGGACCTGGGGTGGCGGTAGGCAGTAGGTTGCTTCCCCCTGTTCTGGTGGGGTGGGGTGGGGGGGGGGGGGGGGGGGGGGGGGGGATGGCACTGAAAACAAAGACAGACAATTGGGGACTACATTGAATACTTCTGTAACTTTGTCAACACCCCATGTGGCAACTCGTTGCATACTTTGAGTATGGTATGCAAAACAAAGAATTTCACTGTGGCAAGTATCAATCAACTAATGAGTGCTTTTACCCACGTTGGATCAAGTCTGTGACCAGGAAAACAAAATTAATGATCTCACCAGTGCTTCTGGTTCAAGATGGCTGACAATACCTTGGCATGAAAATGCTCAAGTAAAGAGGATGTTTACACTGCTATATCCCCTTTTATTTTGTTCAAGAGAGAACAATTGTCACCTTTTACTATTTTCCTCCTCCTAGATACAAGCAAATTGAACACATTTGCTGCATAACCATTATTCAGAACTATACGGCAAGATTCATGTAACTTCAGTTCAATGGCCCGAGTGCTACTTTGAAAGAATTAAAGGAACGATAGTTTTAGTAGAACAATTGACGGGATATTTTCAAATATCTGTCTTGGCTAGGATTTGTTCAATTCAGATAAATAATGTTATTAAATATTGCAGCCCACTATTGATATAGCCTGTAATTTTATATAAGGGTGATTAATTTCAGTTATGGATATTGCTTTGCTCAATGACAAAGTGTGTATCATGAGGAATTTGAAAAGATAAAGCACATCAGTACAAGCCAAAGAGCTTGCTATTTCATGGGGAATTCACAGATACCGTCTGCCCCTGTAATTAGTGCCTCAAACGGATTTCAATTATAACAGACGGAGCATTGCCACAGTAATCAGACACCCCTGTCTCTTTGAGAACAGCGGCTATTAATCACATCAATGCTGGCCATTGAAATTTACAAGCAATTGCCTCGATCGACACATGTGCAATGATGAAGGACGCAAAGTGCTGGAGTAACTCAGCAGGACAGGCAGCAACTCTGGAGACCCTTTTTCAGACCCGACCTGAAACGTCACCCATTCCTTCTCTCCAGAGATGCTGCCTGTCCTGCTGAGTTATTCAAAAATGTTGTGCCCATCTTAAACCAGCATCTGCAGTTCCTTCTTACACGATGCCAGTACCCGGTCCGCACTACCTCCGCAGCAGTTCCACACCAGCCCTACTGGCCACCACCACCAGGCCGGGCTGCCAATACCAGCCCTACTGGCCACCACCACCAGGCCGGGCCGCCAATACCAGCCTACTGGCCACCACCACCAGGCCGGGCTGCCAATACCAGCCCTACTGGCCACCACCACCAGGCCGGGCTGACAATACCAGCCTGCACCACCACCACCAGGCCGGGCTGCCAATACCAGCCTGCACCACCACCACCAGGCCGGGCTGCCAATACCAGCCTGCACCACCACCACCAGGCCGGGCTGCCAATACCAGCCTGCACCACCACCACCAGGCCAGGCTGCCAATACCAGCCTGCACCACCACCACCAGGCCGGGCTGCCGATACCAGCCTGCACCACCACCACCAGGCCGGGCCGCCAATACCAGCCTGCACCACCACCACCAGGCCGGGCCGCCAATACCAGCCTGCACCACCACCACCAGGCCGGGCTGCCAATGCCAGCCTGCACCACCACCAGCCCAGACCGACTGTCGTAATCTCTGGCAAACCCACATAGCTTCCTTGGCCACATGCCCACCACTGCTGAACCTTACCTGCAATCCAGCCCGCAGGCCGCGACCATTGACCCCACCGACCTTCGCCTCTCCACCGGCCGCCAGCCGTCAACTCACCTGGATTCCAGGTGATTCCAGCTCCAGACCGAGTGTCTGAAGAAGCGTTTCGACCGGAAACATCACCTATTCATGTTCTCCAGCGATGCTGGCTGCCCTGCTGAGTTACTCCAGCATTTTGTGTCCTTTTGTGTATTAACCAGCATCTGCAGTTCTTTGTTTGGACAACTTGTGTAATGATACTCTATTACTCAGTGATCCTTTACTGGCTTATAGCTGACATCGGCAATAGTGGACACCATTCCCCACCGACCCATGGTCCATTATTACAATACTTGTATTTCAGCATGTTTGATGTTTCTGCCGTTTTCTCTACAGATACAAAACATCTTACAATATCAATTTGGTGGTATTTCAATCAAGATTATACTTACATTCTGTATGCTGTTGTAGCTGAGCAAACTCCGCTGGACTTAGGATAACCCATGTTCCATCACACATTTTCTAAAAATCCGCTTGGACCAGGTTCTTAGTCATGAAGAGTCTGCAAATCCCAAAGAAAGGTTCTTCTAGAAAAATATGGTCCCAGAAGGCATATCCTCTTTTCCAGCTGTCTGAAGGACTTGCGATGCTTTCACTTTATCAGATGTAGTTTGCATTTGATAGCAAAGATGATCAGTCACAATTCTCTTCCCAAAGAAGCCTCTTGTTAAACCATATTTAGTTTCTCTTACGAACTGCTCCATCAATAACATTTGTTGAGCCAAATCCATTCATATTTCTGATGGGTGAGTCACACAACTTTATTCAAATCTATAAACAAAAAGTAGAAAAATCATAAATTCACAAGAAAATCTGAAAAACAACTGGAATAATTTCATGACTTTATCGGGGTAAGCATTACGACAATATATTAATCGGTTGCAGTTGACTTCCCCTCCCCCCCCCCGGTAGAACGGAAGGCTGCACCAAAATTAGAACGTGTGAGAGCAAAAAATCACAATCTATGAAAAAAAAGTGCTTCCGAATTCAAACCTACTATCTTTTAATAGATTGAATAATGTGGAATACTGGACCTTGTCACAGACTCCTGCCAATGATTTGAAAATAAATTGGAAATAAATGGGAAAATATATGCAAAGATTATACAGCGTGGCATTAAAATGAAATATTGCGGCATTCAAATAAAATATTGCAGAACTTGCAGCAATGAAATGGACCCGTCTTGCTCTTACACTTCCATATCCCTGTCTCCCTCTCCCCTGTCTCTCAGTCTGAAGTAGGGTCTCGACCCGAAACGTCACCCATTCCTTCTCTCAAGAGATGCTGTCTGTCCCACTGTGTTAAGGCCTGTCCCACTTTCCCGAGTTACTCACGAATTCTCCCGAGTTTCAAACTCGGAGATGCCAGCTGTAGGTACTCGGGGCTATTTTTCACTCGTGGACATTTTTCAACATGTTGAAAAACGTCCCGACTTACCTGATGCCCCGAGTACCCACGGCTGGCATAACGAGCCACTGCAAAATATCGACGGACTCCAACGGCCTCGCTACGGACATTCTTCGAGTTTGAATCAAGGGGAAAACTCGGGAGAATTTGTGAGTAACACAGGAAAGTGGGACAGGGCCTTTACTCCAGCATTTTGTGTCTATCTGTCTCCCTTAAAAGCTGGCCAATTCCCCCACGACTCACCTCCATCATGTAACATGTCACCCGATTCACAAATTCTGATATTTTCCCCAATGATCTCTTATCTAAATGGCCTTTGACTCTATCCATCCCAACCAGTCCATGCTGAAATGTGTGGGAACACAAGCCCATGAAACTGCACCAGAGAGAAAAGTAAAAATGGGAAATGGGAAATCTGGGTTGGAGAAATATATGAGACAGCTACTGTTCCATGCAATTGTGCACAGTGGAAATCAGTTCAATGGGGTTGCTCAGCGAAGCAATAGAAATCTTGTCTTTGTCTTCTAAATCTTCATCTCAAATAACTATTGGACCAGTCAGACTAGAAGCAGTGAGGAAAGAGCAATTAATGATGTTGATAAACACACGGTTAGTCATCCATTCAAGAATGAAGAGGCCCATCAGGCCATGTCAGAGGGTAATTCAGACACTGCCAAATGCCTGGATGCTGAGGCATTGTTGCCATCTGACATGTTTGCCTTCCCATGAACAATTTGGTGAATCAAATAAGTTTTTAATGAACAACTGACAGCTTCCCGAAAAGTTAAATGATACTAAGATTTAAATCTAGATCTTTTAATACATGAAACTAAACCAAACTACTCAGCCCGTTGTGGTGGGATTTGAACTTGTTCCAGGCATATGGCCGGGACTTCGAAACCAGCTGCCTGACCATCAAGATGAAGTGTGGTCAAATGACAAAGGATAGATTGAGGAATTAAGGGTTTGGGAAAATGGCACAGAAGAGGAGTTGAAGCCATCATATATCAGCGACCATCGTATTGAACTTCAGGCAGGTTTGTGGGGCCTCGTGGACTACCCTTGCTCCACTCGTCTTTAGTTTAGTTTAGTGATACACCGTGGAAACAGGCCCTTCTCCCCACTGGGTCCGCACCGACCAGCGAACCCCGCAAACTAACACGGTCCAACACACTAGGGGCAATTTAGACATATACCAAGCTAATTAACCTACGAAACTGTACATCTTTGGAGCGTGGGAGGAAACCGAAGATCTCGGAGAAAACCCACGCAGGTCACGGGGAGAACGTACAAACTCCATACAGACAGCACCCATAGTCGGGATCGAACCCGGGTCTCGGGCGCTACAAGCACTGTAAGGCAGCCACTCTACCGCTGGGCCACCGTGTTTGTGACAGCAGGATGGAAGAATGAACAGATTGCTCCAAAGAGTGAGCAGAGCGGCCAAGCCGGCCATCCACGAGTCACGGTGCCAGGCGGAAGAGGGATCTGCCCAAGCCGGCTGCCTGCCCCTATTCCGGGGTAACGTCCGTGCCCGGGTGGTGCTAGAAAGGCGCAATGCGCTGTCCATGGGCACCCTGGGGGATTTCTGGGAACGCTGGGCACCGTGGGGGGTTGAATGTATCCGGGACAAAGATGGTTTAGTAGATTACTCAGTATATTTGTTTTGTCCTGCACTGTGGTGGTGGGATCTGTTTTGTTTAATTGTGTTGTAAATACTATTTTAATATTTGAATAAATATTTTTGATTTAAAAAAGAGTGAGCCGAGGAGAAAAGTACAAATTGGTTGGATTACACTGGGGATAATTATTGGGCCAAAACAAAAAAGGTAGGATGAATGGGTTGAACAAGGTGGTACGCTATTGAAGGCAATGATTTAGTGGCCAAGCATAGGAAATGGAAGGAGACAGTGATTGCAGCTAATAACAGCTGAAGGAAAACCCTGGGCGTTTCCAATGTGAACAAAGGGGAGACCACCAGTGGGGAGGGGGGGGGGGGGGGACGAAGAAGGGATGCGTAGTTTTTGTAACTTTGCTGCTGCCGTTGTGGTGACTGTTTTGCGTACTGTGTGCGCAAAATCAAAGAACTTCACTGCACCTAGCTGGGAACAAGTGATGAGAAAGTATCATCAACATCAATTCAGCAATTAAACCTGATGTCGTTACCCATGAAATAACTCAATTTCTGCCTCTTTACTCAGACCGGGACCAGAACTGGACATACAGGTCAGTAAGAGACCATAGAATTCTTATGGGCCTGTCCCACTTAGGCGATTTTACAAGTGACTGCCGGCGGAACACACACGCGCACACACACACACACACACATCACTTCATTCACCAGCCCGTTATGCAGGCGGGGGACAGGGCAAGTGGGGGAACGCTGTCTGTGTGAAATTCACACGGTGCAAAGCCAAAGTGATACAGACACACACCGCGATGAACAGGAAGGTTGGCGCTGTAATTAAGATGGCTAAAGCACAGTGTACAGTAAGTCCTTTAAAAGGGGGGCAGAGGGGGGGGGAAGCGGGGAGATGGAGTGGAGACAACTTTTAAGAAGCCAGAGATACACGGCTGTGAACCTCGGCGGACATTAACATTACTGGTCGGTTATCCTTGGTTCTGAAAACTACTGCTTGCGTTTTTTTTCCCAACGAGCCAATGAAATTCACCGGTCAACACCGGCTACAACCTACGAGAAACTACGACAACCTTTGACCTCCTGGCAACCCACTAGGACCTCCTGGCGACCCACCTACGGCACGAGAATTCTCGCTACTCTCCATGGCAGCTTCATTCTAGTCGCCGCTAATTTTTCAACATGTTGAAAACTTCACGGCGACCATAATGAGGCCGCGACTAGTTCCCAGAATGCGGGAACTCCTCACGACCATGATGGTGACTCCCTGGCACCCGCCTGCGAACATGTGGCGACCATGTGGCGACTGCATAGTCTCCTGCAGTCGCCTAAAAATTCGCCTAAGTGGGACAGGCCCATTAGTAATGAAAAGATACATCAGAAGACTAAGCGAATGGGTCAGATTGGACGGAGGAAGACAGATTATATACAGTCAGCTCATTTCCTCAGGCTGCCCAAAAGAAAATCAATCAAAACAGTGTTTCATTGTAATGCAGCTTCCCTTAACGTTGATGCATAACACTGCAACATACAATTTAAGGAGAACATTCAAAAGTATAATCTGATTAAGACTTTTGTTTCTCATATATTATAATGTTTACAGTGCACTATGTTTACACATTCTGTTGTACTGCTGCAAGTGAGAATGTCACTGGTCTATCTGGGACACATGACAATAAAACACTTTTGACTCTTGGATTCTCATTGCAAAGGGACAACAGGAATGATAATTCTTTTAAGAACAGATTTTAGCTTCTTGCTCTTCAGTTGCTGATCATTAAAGGCTGCCTTCCGCAGTTCAAAAACACATTTCCTACATTTTAAGATGAACAAACCAGAAGATTCGTTCAGTTTATTTTAGAGCGACAGGGCGAAAACAAGCCCTTCGGCCTACTGAGTCCCCGCCGACCAGCGAATGCAGCGCCGGAGACCCGGGTTCCATCCAGACTACGGGCGCTGTCTGTACGGAGTTTGTACGTTCTCCCCGTGACCTGCGTGTGTTTTCTCCGAGATCTTCGGGTTCCTCCCACGTTTAAAAGGCGTACAGGTTTGTAGGTTAATTGGCTTGGTAAATGTAAAAATTGTCCTTAGTTCGCGTAGGATGGCAGTAATGTGCGGGGATCGCTGGGTGGCGCGGAGCCGGTGGGCCAAAGGGCCTGTTTCTCTCAGCTAAACTAAACAATACCCAAATATTTTGCAATTTTGCCGAAGCCAATTAACCTAGAAACCTGCATGTCTTTGGAGGGTAGGAGACCAGAGCACTCAGAGAAATTCCTCGTGATCACAGGGAGAACATACAAACTCCGTACAGACGACACTCATAGTCAGGATCGAACCCGGGTCTCTGGCGCTGCAAGGCCACAACTTTACCACAGCGCCACCCTTACATTTTCTGAAGGTGAGGTCTCAACCTGAAACATCACCCATTCCTTCTCTCCAGAGATGCTGCCTGACCCGCTGAGTTACTCCAGCATTTTGTGTCTATCTTCAGTGTAAACCAGCATCTGCAGTTCCTTCCCACACATACTTTCCATGATTTGTGATCTCTCACTGGAGCTCTGGAGTATCTCGCGCCAGGTCCATCCTTGTCCCCCCCCCCCCACCCCCCCCCCCCCCCCCCCCTGTTCCCCCCCCCCGTTCCTATGGCAGAGATGAAGGTTTTTGACCCAAAGCTTCGACTGGCTATTTACCTCCACAGATGCTAGCTAACCCGCTGAGTTCCTCTTTCAGTTCACGTTGCGTGCTAGACTCCAGCATCTGCAATCATGTGTCTGCAGAAACTAAAGAAGACAGACTCAATGGAGCCTCAGTTTCCAACCAACCTTATTTGATGTTTACACTCAAAGCTCCCCACAAACTCACTATCTTTTGAAGAAATGAGCAGTGACCCTCCCACCTTGGCATCTAATTAAGTCAGAGAGGATTCTCTTGAACTTCTACAGGTGCACGGTAGAGAGCTAGTGACTGGCTGCATCATGGCCTGGTTCGGCAACTTGAACGTACAGGAGCGGAAAAGATTGCAGAAAGTTGTGACCACTGCCCAGTCCATCACCGGCTTTGACCTCCCCACCATCGAAGGGATCTATCGTAGTCGCCCTAAAAAAGGCAGCCAACATCGTCAAAGACCCCTCCATCCTGGCCACACACTCATTTCACCATTGCCATCGGGAAGAAGGTACAGGAGCCTGAAAACTGTAACGTCCAGGTTCAGAAACAGCCTCTTCCCTACAGCCATCAGGTTATTAAACACTATAACCTCATAAGCTATGAACTACAATAGACTATTATTATTATTATTATTATTATTATTGTACTGTTATTGTTTGTTGTTTTTTTCTGAGTTTATGTTATATTATTTATTCTGTTGTGCTGCAGCAAGTAAGAATGTCATTGTTCTATCTGGGACATATGACAATAAAACACTCTTGACTTGACTCTAATTAGTCAGGCTTAAACAAGTTTCTGCAAAACCACAGATAGACACAAAATGCTGGAGTAACTCAGCGGGACAGGCAACATCTCTGGAGAGAAGGAATGGGTGGCGTATCGGGTCGAGACACTTCTCCAGTCTGAAGAAGGGTTTTGATCCGAAACGTCACCCATTCCTTCTCGCCAGACTGACTGCCCGAGTTAGCATTTTGTGTCTATCTTCGATTCAAACCAGCATCTGCAGTTCCTTCCTACACTTTCTGGAAAACCACACCAGGGGTATAACTAACGCACCCTTCAGAAAGCCACAGCAACAATAACCTTCCACCGGTGGTCAGTAGTGAAGAACCACAATGGCAGCCAATGATCCCAGCAAAAGCACAGCCGGTGAAAGCCTTCTTCCCCTCAGAGACTTGCAAGCTTAAGAACTACTCCTTGAAAGGGTAATCAGGGCATTTCAACAGTTTAATATGAGAGATGGTGAGATAATTAATATGCAATATAAACAAATGGTTGGCACAATGAACCACAGAACCACAAAGAACCATGAAAAAAAGATAGTGCTGGAGTAACGCAGCGGGTCAGGAGGCATCTTTGAAAGATGTGGCTGCGACCCGACTTCGGAGCTTCCGAGGCTTTGGACGCAGGCCCTGTGGACGTTAACATTGGGAGCTCGCAGGTTCCTGATAGGAGACCGATTTTCGGAAGTTGCCGCAACAGCACCCGCCGCGAATCGCGGGGTTTGAATCGGCCCGTCGCTGGGCTTTTCATCGCCCGGCGCGGCTTAATCGACCGCGGGACTTACCATCGCCCGCCGGGGGCTTTAACATCAAGAGCCTCGATCACCTCGACGCAGCAGTTTGACTGCCTGACCGCGGGGGAAGAACAGGGAAGAGATAAGACTTTTGCCTTCCATCACAGTGAGGAGGTGGGGTGGGAGATTGCAACCTTCACGTGGTCCGCCCTGTTTCAGCGAATGCAATCAACCCGGCATGCACAATCAAATAAGATCAAATAGAGCAAGTTGTCCAACAACTTTAGGCTGTGCGCGCCATACGCAAGAAGAAGACGACAGTGAGGAGGTGGTTGGAGATTCACTGTGATGGATGTTTGTTTGAAACTGTGTTAATTGTGTGTTTGGTTTTGTTTTTTGCTGTTATGACTGCAGGGAACGAAATTTCTTTCAAACTTTTGTTTGATTGAATGACAATAAAAGGCACTCTAATTTTAATTCTAAAAGGCATTCTAATCTTTGAAAGACATGGATATGTGATCCCTTCAGTAAATATTAAGTGGATACAAGTGAGGGGGATTTTTATCGGCAGATGGGGTACAAAGTTGAGAGATGAAAAGAAGACAAAAGGCTGATAAGGAGTAAATCATGCAGCTAGATTGGAAGGGGACATGGGGAAAGGGGAAAAGGGGAGCAGTAGAATGGGAAAGGGTTGCACATCTAGGTGGGGACAGGAGAGAGGGGGAGGAGGGAAGAGAAGGAGAAGGTTCCAAAGGTTTCATAGGTTTTTTTATTGTCATGTGTACAAATTAAGGTACAGTCATATGCAAATTATCATTACCAAGAAGGAAATGGTTGAGAGGTTGTTACCCTAAGTTGGGGAATTCAATGTTTATACCATTCAGTTGTAAGTTGCCCAACCAGAGTACAAGGTGCTCTTCCTCCAGTTTGCACATGTCCTCACTATGGTAATGGAGGATGCATTGCAATTGGTAGACAATGGACAACAGACAATAGATGCAGGAGTAGGCCATTTGGCCCTTCGAGCCAGCACCGCCATTCACTGTGATCATGGCTGATCAACCACAATCAGTACCCCGTTCCCATATCCCCTGACTCTGCTATTTTTAAGATCCCTACCTAGCTCTCTCTTGAAAGCATCCAGAGAACCATCCCCCACCACCCTCTGAGGCAGAGAATTCCACAGACTCACCACTCTGTGTGAGAAAAGGCGTTTCCTCATCTCCGTTCTAAATGGCTTACTCCTTATTCTTGAACTGAGGCCCCTGGTTCTGGACTCCCCCAACATCGGGACCATGTTTCCTGCCTCTAGCGTGTCCAAGCCCTTAACAATCTTATATGTTTCAATGAGATCATCTCTCATCCTTCTAAACTCCATAGTGTACAAGCCCAGCTGCTCCATTCTCTCAGCATATGACAATCCAGCCATCCCGGGGATTAACCTTGTAAACCTCCCAGTGTGGTCTCCCAGTGTGGTCTACTTTACATCAGCAAGACCTAGTGAAGACTGGGCAACCGTTTCGCTGAACACTTGCGTTCAGTCTGCCAAGGTCTGAAAGAGAATGTCGCTGTCACTGACCATTTTAACTCCCCTTCTCATTCCCATAATGACCTCTCTGTGCTGGGCCTCACCATTGGCTTGAATGGATTAAGTGCCCTGATCCCGTTTCAGATCTGTGCATTGTAAACTGGACCCTTACACTGGATGGGCATGGATGACATTTTAATGCTTCCATACAGTGTGTCAAAAATGTTTTTTAAATACACACTCATCTCCCCGCTACCTTCAGGTAGAAGGTACAGGAGCCTGAAGACTGCAACGTCCAGGTTCAGGAATAGCTGCTTCCCCACAGCCATCAGGCTATTAAACTCAACTCAAACAAAACTCTGAACATTAATAGCCCATTATCTGTCTATTTGCACTTTATCTGTTTTATTTATTGATGTGTGTATATATTTATTTAATGGTATATGGACACACTGATCTGTTCTGTATTCATGCCTACTATATTCTGTTGTGCTGAAGCAAAGCAGGAATTTCATTGTCCTATCTGGGACACATGACAACAAACTCTCTTGAATCTTGAATCTGACAAATATTTGCTGTAACGGTGGTGATGCTGGGCATCCCCTCTTTGGCAACTCGTTCCCAAGTAAGGCATTCAAGCAATGCTTCAGTGTAACACACTCCTAATTTGGCTTACTTTGGTAATCCCCAGAGGAAATCACCCAGCCAAAATGGCTAACATCCAGACAAAGTTATAAGTGACTGTGTCATTCAAACGTTAATACTATGAGTGTGTAATTAAAGTACTCTGGTGGTCACCTGGATGAAGCATAAATAACTCAAACATTGTTTTCAAGACCACATTATATAAAAAAGAGGCTCTGCTCGGTCTAGATATGACGTGATAACCACATGGAAAATATTTGCAACGATGATCACCCATAAAATAGAGGCAATGGAAATATTCTGTTTATCATGACAAATAGGTTTTCAGTTCTAAAATTGTTTTCAAGAGCTTTTTCCACTGAAACCTGTTGTACATGACTTCTTATACATCTTCTAACATTGCCTCAGGCCCGAGAAAGGACCCAGGTTTTCTTTATAATATCAAACACAAATTTTGAACGAGAATTTTCACATAGGTAACTTCACTGACAAAAAGGGTAGTGTTTAAATGAAACACGCGTGCAAATACCCGTGGTCAGATTATGCACTGACCTCCATCAGCAACAGTAGACAACTAAATTTGTTCATACGTATAATGTGGGCATTGCTGGCTGTGGCAATATTTATGGTTCATCCCTGACTACCTCTAAGAATGCGGTGGTAAACCATACTCTTCAACCTCAGGAGTTCCACTCAAAGTTTATCCAGGAATCATAATAATCATAATTAGCCAAGTATGTTTTGCAACACGTGAGGAATTTGATTTGCCACACTGTCATACCAATAACAAGTAACAGAACACACAAAATACATTTTAACATAAACATTCACCACAGTGACTCCTCCACATTCCTCACTGTGATGGAAGGCGAAAAAAGTTCAATCTCTCCCTTCTTTGTCCTCCAGCGGTCGGGGGCATCGAGCCTTCCAGTGGAGGGACGATTTTAAAGCCCTGTCCCACGGTACGAGTTCATTCCACGAGCTCTCCCGAGTTAAAAAAATAATCACTCGTAGTAAGCACGGAGAATGAACGTAGCGGGTACGTCGGAGCTCGGGGACGTCTCTTAGCACTAACGGCAGGTACTCGGGAAGACTCGCCTACGGCAGGTAAGCTCGGGAAGACTCGTGATGATTTTTCGACATGATGAAAAATGTCCACGAGAGCCCCGAGTACCGACGAGTGGCCAATACCGTAAATCTCCGAGTTCGAATCAGGGCAAACTCGGGAGAAATCTTGGAATGAACTCGTTGCGTGGGACAGGGCTTTTACTCCCATAGCCGGCGGCGGGCCTCCTCGTCGGGGGCATCAAGCCCCTGCATTGGGGAGAGGGGGGGATCTCAGCTCCCTCGCGCCAAGTGATCTACCCCGGGTCGGGGCTAGTCGTGCGGCTTTTGGAGCTTCCCGACATCGATCTCAATCCGAGCCTGCGACCTCCTTGATGTTAACATCCGCCGTAATAGCAGTAATAGCTGGAATAGCAGTAATTCCAGACACCATAATATTCAAAACAGACGTGTCTTTAAATTATACTGTAAATATTCACGGAATATTGTGTAGATGCAAGGCACAGTATCATACTTGCACCAACTACACCTTTATTGAAAGCACCAGACACCCACTCAACTGTCAACTCAGTTCACTGAATCTCTCTCTGAAGAAAGGTCTCGACCCGAAAAAGTCACCCTTTCCTTCTCTCCAGAGATGATGCCTGCCCCGCTGAGTTACTCCAGCATTTTGTGTCTATCTTCAGTGTAAACCAGCATCTGCAGTTCCTTTCTGCACAGCAATCACTACCAACAGGGTCCACCTGCAACATTCGTAAGTTCATTTCACCCTCCTACACTTTGTATCGCTGTTGTATCCACATCCCGCAGTGTGCACTTCCTGCCAGCTACTCCACCACAATTTCACTAGTTCACACAAAGGGTGGTGGGTGTATGGAACAAGCTACCAGTGGAGGCAGTTGAGACTGGTTCTAACCCAACTTTCAAGAAACTGTTAAACAGATACATGGATTGGACAGGTTTGGAGGGACATGGACCAAACGCGGGCCGGTGGGACGAGTGCAGCTGGGACATTGTTGGCTGGTGTGGGCACGTTCGGGCCTGTTTTCACGCTGTATCACTCTATGACAATAACGAATACATAACACAACATTTGCCTTCACCATGTCCTTCTCTCCTGCAGAGGTGCAGCGGTGCAGAATAGCTCACACCCAGCTGCATTGTCCTCCTTCGCATGGGGGTGAATGGAAGCCAATAGCGTCCCCTATTCCCTAATTTTCCTCTGAACATCCCACTCAACTCATGATCTTTAGAAGCTGTGGATGTTAAGCACAACCCTTGTCTCGTGCCTTTCTCCTGTTAGACACCCACACACCCACAACTGCCCACATGTTGGTAGTAAAACAGGGCAATGGTAAAGCTGGAGAGACCACACTCACACATGCATCAGTTGATTTGCTAACATCATGTAGTGGACCAATGTTGCACAGGACCTCTGCAAAAGGTTCAGATCAGTGGCTTCACATGGCGGCAGTCTACAGAAAGCCACAAATTATTCACCAGAAATTACCCCATTAGGGAATCAGCCAGAACAGCTTCAATGCCAAGGAAGTTGGAAGTCAAACAGAGTTTGGTCGGAAAGTTACTAGAGAGTATTCTGAGGGATAAGATATACATGCGTTTAGATAGACAAGGGTTGATTAGGCAGTTCAAGAAGGAACTGCAGATGCTGGAAAATCGAAGGTAGACAAAAATGCTGGAGAAACTCAGCGGGTGCGGCAGCATCTATGGAGTGATGGAAATAGGCAAGGTTTCGGGCCGAAACCCTTCTTCAGACTGATTAGGGAGAGTCAGCACGGTTTTCTACATGGGACATTGTGTCACGAATCTGATCGAGTTTTTTTGAAGATGTGACCAAAAATGTTAATGAGGACAGAGCTGTGGTACACGTATATGTGCCTTTCAAATACTGTCATAAGATCTGCCTCAACTACCATCCCGGTCACCTTCCTGAACTCCAGCCTAAAATGATCCAAGCACCAAGAGTTTCTCATTAAGATAAACTTGACAGACAATGGGAACATAATCCTCACCTTGTCAAGACTTCTTTTAATTCCGACAGTGGGCGGCAAATATCATTGAATGACCTTTTTATGGCAAAATCCAGAAGGATAGAATTCCGTGGCCTTCTGTCACACACCGATCTGCTTTCTTCAATGTTAACAAATGAAAGAAAGCACCAAAGCCTTTGTAGAATCATAGAAATAACTATAATAATGAATCAACATCTAATGTGAGCATGGCTGACAACACCTTTCAATAATTTTATGGTCAAGGTTCTTCCTCAGGTTGCTGAATGCGTGTTCAGCTACACATGGTTAACAGAGGACATTTGCTGGAGATCTGAGATCCAATATGGTTCGGCTAGGGTGACTCCGACTGAAGTCGCAACCGTCCTTTTGAATATATTGCTATTAGATGTGAATAATAATATCCTCACTGCATTCTGCATACCATCCTGGAGTCATTTTAATATCCCAAACACCCAAATGTGTACAATGGAGCGGAGGTTTTTAGGCAAAAATATCCAACATTGTCCAGTTCAATAATTGCATAAGAAAGAACTGCAGATGCTGGTTAACACAGAAGATAGACGCAGCATGCTGGAGTAACTCAGCGGGACAAACAGCATCTCTGGAGCATCCCATTCATCAAAGGCAGGTAGAATACTCTCCAGAGATGCTGCCTGTCCCGCTGAGTTACTCCAGCATTTTGTGTCTATCTCCAGTTCAATAATTGTTTGTTTTTTACTCAACGGATGCTTTCTGATTTACTGAGTACTTTTCAGTATGTTGCATTCTTTATTTACATTTCATCATCAAGCTAATCCTTATTTTAAACGTTGCCTATCAGCTGGCATGGCTCTGGTCAGGCCTTGTTTGAGGTTCTCCATAATTTCACCGCATATCAGCAAGTCCCTCAATCCTAGGTATGCTGCGGATCCTAAAGGATTAAGGAGAAGCTTGAAGAAGTTTATTCTTAACCTCATACCACATCTCATAAGGAAGACGGGTCCCGACCTGAAACATTATCTCACCATAGCAGGTGAACTGATTTCTCGGGATCAGGTTTCATTACAGATTTTTAGTTTGGTTTAATTGAGAGATTCAGCGTGGAAACAGGTCATTCGGCCCATCGAGTCCACACCGACCAACGATCCCTGCACATTAACACCTCATTCACACTCTAGGGACAATTTACAATTATACCAAGCCAATGAACCTACAAATCTGTGCGTCTTTGGAGTGTGGGAGGAAACCGAAGATCTCGGAGAAAACCCACGCGGTCGCAGGGAGAACGTACAAACTCCGTACTGACAGCACCCGGAGTCAGGATCGAACCCGGGTCTCTGGCGTTGTAAGCACTGTAAGGCAGCAACTCTACCCTACGCCACTGTGCCGTCCCTATGCGCATGCAAATAGTTGACGGACGATTTCGATCTGAAAATGGTGACATGATATCAATTGCAAAATAGTTCCTAACATAAACTATCAACTGAATTAATCTATAAAGTAAGCTTGCGAACATCATGATCTATTTTAGGTAGACAAAAATGCTGGAGAAACTCAGCGGGGTGAGGCAGCATCAAAGGAGTGAAGGAAATAGGCAACGTTTCGGGTCAAAACCCTTCTTCAGTCACTCTACACCTCCATCCCCCACCAGGAGGGTTTCAAAGCCCTCCGTTTCTTCCTCGACCGGAGAACCAACCAATCCCCGTCTACCGATACTCTCCTCTGCCCAGCGGAGCTGGTCCTTACCCTTAATAACTTTTTGTTTGACACCTCCCATTTAAAATACTTTGAAGATGATATATTTTAGCACCACTTCACTTCTTCAGTCTGACTAAGTGTTGCTGTCTGTTTTTCCGGTCCACAAATACTGCCTGACCCGCTGAGTCGCTCCTGCACTTTGAGTTTTGAACAAGATTCCAGCATCTGCAGCTTGCGTCTCCATAACTGAGGATTTGTTATTTAATAATACTTTAAGAAATCGTTGGAATTCAAACGGAATGAAATAAAAAAACATTTAATCAGTTCAAGAATGTTGTCTGTATTTTTGACGGTCAATCCCTTTGCTCTTTTTCTTGGCAGATGAGTCAGTCAAATTGTCATACAAAACGACCACCTTGTACAAGGAACCTCCTCGAGTGCTTAAAGTGCCAAAGCCCTCACCTCTCAAGTTAATGAAAGGGTTAAATACAAACATTACAGATGAGCATGCAAATAGTTGATGGATGATTCCCATCTGAAAAAGGTGACATGGTGTCGATTGCAAAATTAGTTCCGATATCAACTGACTTATCCCTGTAAAGGAAACCAAACGGCTTGTGAACCTAATTTAACTTAATGATATATTTGAGCAACCTGTCACTTTCAGGTCAAAAAAATGATTAAAGATGCTTAATAAATATTTAACCAACGACAATCATAGAATTCACAAATCAGAAATGGCCCTCACTGCCTACATTGTCCATTCTGACCACAATGCCCATCTATGCTGAAGATAGACACAAAACGCTGGAGTAATAATAATAATAATAATAATAACTTTATTACGGACTCAAGGTCCAGACAAGGGGCAACATTACATTAAAAAATGCATTGCATATCAAATATCATAAATATATATAAAATCATGGTAAATCACATAAAAACATCATAATTTATATATTTTAAAAAAATCCCACGATACTTAAGTTAAAAATCCAGAGTAAAAAATGATCAATGTCGTACAACGAGACAACGATACCAGTGTCTCCACAACTGGGATTCGTAGCGTGTAGTGCTAACCCTTATGTTTGTCAAGGCCACAATAAGCACATTTTTAGAGTCATTTATCCTGCAAATGAATTTATACATGTGGTGTCTTAGATTAGCTTCTAGAGTACTGACTCCTGCAGCCGCAAACATATTACTGGCACTACACCATCTTGGTTGCCTTAGCAGTGTTCTCATGGCATCGTTATATGCAACCTTTAGTCTCTGCAAACTTGTCTTTAAATAGTTCGACCACAGGTGCGCAGTATAGAGGGGTGTGCAGTATGCTCCAAATAGCGACATCTTCACACGCACCAAATTTACGCAAGAGGATATTCGCCTGTATATACAGCATGCGTCGTTGCCTATAAATATCCTCATCATCTGTCATTTGTTCTGTAATAATATGCCCTAGATATTTTATCTTAGTACAGACACTAAGACTGTTGGCAGGCAATTTAAAATCAGGATATTTTAGGCTTTTATCCTCTTTGGTTCTACAGACCATAACAGCACTCTTACTAGCATTATATTTAATGTCATGTTCCAAACCATACACGGAACATGCAGTAAGGAGCTGCTGGAGACCAGCGCTAGATGGACTAAAGACCACAAGATCATCTGCATACATAATATGGTTCACTAAAATATTACCAATCACGCACCCAGTGTTACAGGCTTTCAATTGTTTAGACAGATTATCAATATATAGATTAAAAAGGACTGGGGACAAAATTCCCCCTTGTCTAACACCATTGCTAACCCCAAATGGGGCTGAGACCCTATTGCCCCATTTTATTTGCATAGTCTGGTGGGCATACCAGTAGGCCGGTATTCTCACAATGTATTTAGGCATCCCTCTTTGACGCATTTTACCAAACAGCTTTCTATGATTAACACAGTCAAAGGGTTTGGAAGCATCAATAAAGCACATAAGGATTGAAAAGTTTTTTGCCTCTATATTTGTTTACAATCTCCTTTAGGACATATATGCATAAGTCAGTGCCATGTTTAGCTTTAAAGCCAAACTGGTTATCTGTGGAGTTAACAAACTCATGTATTCTATCCAGCAGAACTCTTTCTAAGACTTTTGACAATATGCTGGCTAAAGCTATGGGCCTGTAATTATTTAGACTGCCTACTTTACCCGCTTTGTCCTTAATAACCGGCACTGACAGGACAGACACCATTGAGTCTGGTAACATGTCATGAATCATAAAGTAAAACAAATATATAGGAGAGGAGCTATACTCATACTCGCATACTTAAGATGTTCAGCAGAGATATGATCCAAGCCAGTTTGAAGAAGGGTCTCGACCCGAAACGTCGCCTATCTCCTTCGCTCCTTAGATGCTGCTGCACTCGCTGAGTTTCTCCACCTTTTTGTGTACCCTCGATTCTCCAGCATCTGCAGTTCCTTCTTTAAAACTATGATCCAAGCCACTTGCTTTGTTGTTGGACAGCTTGTTCATGGCATGATACACCTCATGTGACATAATCACCATCGAGTCATTACTCTCAATATTGTCCACCTTATACAAGTCACCTTGGACACAGTTGAATAAAGTGCTATAATGTTGTCCCATAACTCTGCGATATTAGCCGTTCCGGAGATTCCATCTACAGTACATGGTAGAGATGTTTTGCAACTGCTAAGAGCTCTCACTTCCTTCCAAAAATCTGCAGCATTGTTACTTAGCAGCTTCTTAGCCATGGAATCAGCCCTCATAGCTTGCTCATTTTTACAGATGAAGCGAACAGCATACTTATACCTTGCATTAGTGGCTTCTTGTGCTCAAACACAGGCCCCTGTCTGGGTCTACCTGCCATAGCCCATGCTTTGGTGGCTTCACGGGCTTCAGTATGATACTCAGCTACATACTTAATCCAGCCAGGTCTGATGTTATGTGTCTTATTTTTATGCTTGCAGTAGGGTTACTGCCTACATATAAGGCGCTTACTATATCACTATACATGGAGCAGATATCTCTCCTATGCTTCACATCTTTACAGTTAACATTACTACATATTATTGCATCTTTAGGTAGATTAATATTGCTTAAGGATTTATCTGTATGGGCATAATAGGCTAGGATGTCTTCCTTTGTAAGCATTGACCAGTCCAGTTTTTCTGTATTAAGGCTATTTCTATCTCTGGATACCACAGGTATGTGTTCAACATTTATTGTCTTAGCAACAGGTATATGATCAGTCATTGCTGCCCCGTACAGAATGCTCATACACCCCAATGAGGCATGTGCATCAGCTGTAACTCAGCGGGACAGGCAGAATCTCTGGAGAAAAGGAATGGGTGACTTTTCGGGATGAAACTCTTCTTCAAACTGAGTGTCAGGGTAGTGGGAGTTACTGACATAAGTCTAAGAGAACAAAAGAAATGAAGATCAAGGAAAATGTAGAATAGATGATGGTTCGCTAGGGGAAGGTGACAACGAAGCTTACAGAGATAACATTTAATCAGGAAGACAGTCAGAGTTGGTTGGAGAACTGGAAAACAGGAGGGATGGAGAGATAGGGCAAGCAAGGGCTGCTTGAAGTTAGAGAAGTCAATGTTCATACCGCTGGGGTGTAAGCTACCCAAGCAAAATATGAGGTGCTGTTCCTCCCATTTGCGCTGGGCCTCACTCTGACGATGGAGGAGGCCCAGGACTGAAAGGTCGGTGTGGGAATGGGAGGGGGAGTTAAAGAGTTTAGCAACCGGGAGATCAGGAAGGTTTAGGCAGACTGAGTGGACGTGTTCAACGAAACGATCACCAAGCCTGCGCTTGGTCTCAGCGAAATAGTCCACACCTGGAACAGTGTCTTCTACCTATCAATGCTAATCCCATTTGCTCACATTGGGTCCTTATCCAGATACAACTTTCCTTTCCAAGCACCTGCCCAAACAACATTTAAATATTCTAAGTGCATCTGTGCCACACCTCATCCTGCAGCTTCTTCTTCTTGCGAATGAAACATAAACCAAAGGAATAGTTAGATCTCAAGCCGGGCATTGACCAGCCAGGTGTTGACGGAATGTAAGTGCCCTGCCCAGCTTCATGCCGAGGCAAGTGGGTGTTTGTTGGAAGTCCAAGCGCCTGTTGTTAACAAAGACTGCAGCTCATTCAGATAGACACCTCCTCCTAGGGTGAAAAACTTAGAGAGGGAACTCGCAGTGTCCACGGGGACTGTGGAGGCTTTCCGTGAACGCTGGTCACCGCAGGAGGTCGAATATATTATTGATAAAGATGATAATATTTTAATTTGAGAACTTTCTTTGTAAATGCCAATATAGGCATTCTCTGATCGTGTTACTGTTTTGTATTTGTTGGTTTGAATAAAAGCATTTGTAAAAAAAAGGGTGAAAAACTTGTCCTTCACAGCTCCTTTACGTTTTTCACCTTAAACATGTGAACTCTTGTTCTAGATTTCCCTGCCCTGGGATATAGATTCAGACCGTCAAGCCCCGCATATTGTTACAAACCTCTGCAAGATCACCCAGCCTGCGCAAAGCTCTCGGTCCCTCTCCTCTGTCTCTCAGTCTGAAGAAGGGTCTCGACCCGAAACGTCACCTATTCCTTTTTTTCCAGAGATGCTGTCTGCCCCGCTGAGGCACTCCAGCATTTTGTGTCTAATATCCTGGTGAATACTCTCAATTAGTACCACAGCCTTCTTGTAGTGTGGCAACCAGCACTGGATACAATACTGTGATCTTACAAATGCTTAGTACAATGGCAACACCATTTTTCAACTCTTCTACTCAATGCCGTGACCTACGACGTCAAGCTTACCAAATCGCATTTTCACCAGCCTAAATACTGTGCGCCCGTTTCCAGAGAACTATGGACCTCCACCACAAGAAGGGTTACAGAGAAAGGTTGAACAAGTTAGGTCTTTATTCTTTGGAGCGCAGAAGGTTAAGGGGGGACTTGATTGAGGTCTTTAAAATGATGAAAGGGATAGACAGAGTTGACGTGGATAAGCTTTTCCCATTGAGGGTAGGGAAGATTCAAACAAGAGGGCATGACATGAGAATTAAGGGACAGAAGTTTCGGGGTAACGTGAGGGGGAACTTCTTTACTCAGAGGGTGGTGGCTGTGTGGAATGAGCTTCCAGCAGAAGTGGTGGAGGCAGGATCGATTTTAACATTTAAAAGTAAAGTGGATAGGTATATGGACGTGAAGGGAATGGAGGGGTATGGTCTGAGTGCAGGTAGATGGGACTAGGGGAAAACAAATGGTCGGCACGGACTGGAAGGGCCGAGAGGGCCTGTCTCCGTGCTGTAATTGTTATATGGTTATATGGTTATATGGTTAAGGAACAATGTGTGAGATTTTAAATGCAGCTATTAGTGTTCAGGAGCGTAGGATGCTGGTTTAAACCGAAGATGGACACAACATGCTGGAGTAACTCAGCGGGACAGACAGCATATCT